>MVGT01004443.1:231792-251478 GCA_002174775.1 Macleaya cordata | reverse complement strand
AATCATCTCTTCTACAGGTTTATGACAGGTTTCAGACCCTGAAAATACAGGGGAAACTCTGGCGAAAATTTCGTTGGGCCCAGCCATATTTAGAGGTGATTAAAGTTCTGACGACCTAGATTAGCTTAACTCTGATGTAGGTTCATAAAACCTTGTTTAGGTTCATTTAGTACTCATTAGTCACCTCGTGTAGTAAGCTTAACGCCTCGAGATGCGACTCAATTTCTTAGAGATTTTGAGTTTCGAGATTGGGGCGTTACACTTTCGATCTGTGTTTTGTCTTAAAAAATACAGCCACACAATTTGCATCCATTTATATGCATGCAAAACACAATTTGCATCCACTAAACGGCATGCAAAATAGTTTTTGCAAACATTTATATGCTTGCAAACACATTATGAAGACATTTAAATGCATGCAAAAACTATTTTGCATACACTAAAATGCATGCAAAATAGTTTTTACAAACGTTTATATGCTTGCTAACACACTATGAATACTTTTCAATATATGAAAATTGTGTTTTGTATGCATTTATATGTCTACAAAACACAATTTGCATAGAATTACATGTAAATATGCAAGAACTCTGAAAACACTTTAAAGTATGCAAATTCAGATTTGCATATCTTTTAAAAAAAAAAAAGTATTATTGTCTGGTCTAGTTTTGAAGATCTCGTCGAAAGCTTTCCAAAAATACAAATTTTATCAAAATCTGATTTATGGTTTAGAAGATATAGCATTTTAAAGATTTAAAATAAAAAATAACAAACTTTTTCTCTCTACAGCTGTCCACCTTTAAAAATTAAGAAAGAATGGTAAAATTGGTAATATACAAATAAAACACGCACACAAGTTTCAACAAAAGACTAAAAGGTTGTTATTTGTTAAAAAAAGACTAAACAGTAAAAAAGAAATCACCAAAAGATGTTTTAGATAAAAAAAATAGCTTCTATCAAACTGTAGTAATACTTGAAAAAAAGGACTATTTGGTCGTTTTCTCGTTGTTATTTGTTAAAAAAAGGACTAAACAGTAAAAAAGAAGTCACCAAAAGATGTTTTAGACAAAAAAAGATAGTTTGGACCAAACTGTAGTAATACTTGAGAAAAGACTATTTGGTCGTTTTTTCAAAAAAAAAAATATAATTCGTTATTTGACGGGTGACCAGTAGGTTATGCAGTTTGACCCGTTTAACCCTGTAACGCCCCAAATTCAGATCCTCAGGTCGGCCGCCCCTGAAACCCAAACTTAGGGACATTCCAAGATACACAAACACATCTATCGTACATGCCAGTACCATGCAACAACGAATAAATATGGAACTCACAAGTCAACACAAATCAAATAATATTAAAACTGTCATTACTTAAATAATAATAAAAGTGTAGAGTTTGAAAGGATAAAATAAAATCTAAAGTGAAAGAATCTTCGACACGCAGGTCGGTATCCATCATAAAAGACATTAAACTGAATAATTACTAACTACCTAAAATAGAGTAGTAAAATAACTCAAGCCCACCAAAATTCCTCTACAGATCAGGTCGGTTGTTCTCCTTGCTCTCTATGTCCTGTAAAAATAACAGCTGGGTCAAAACCCAATAATAACAGATTTTCATACACCTATAATCCTGGTAGTCGAACCCAATCAAAATAATTTTAACGGAAGAACATAACATTCCCAACAACACAATAACTCCAAAAGTTGTAAACCCCTCCATAATCAGTTATGTAACTTATACTCTCAAAACTCATTAAGTTATCTGTCTAAAGGTTTTAGGTTAACCCCTTAGTTAAACCCTATCAACATGTGGTCCACAAGCTAACCCAATCGTGCACCGAGTAGACTTGTGTTAACATCAACCCTTATTGCTCAATATGTGGATAACCAGCTTCGGCTAGGTTCACCTTCATCATCCCTTATGCGACCTTCGAGCCAACCACTTACACAAACCATCACATCATCATCATAAGTTGATATCAACGAAACCAACGAGTATCTTAAAGCTGGACAATTCACAAGTCTAGACTTCAATTTATTTCTTTCGTTTACACCCGCATAACTGTTTAGACTATATTCAAATATTATAGTCACTCTGCCATACTAACAGTTTATGTAAACCCAAGGTCATTCACGTAGTATGCATCACCCTCTAAGTATTAACAAATATTCAATATATGCAACCCATAGATTAACTCCAGCACACACATGGATCCCAAAACACACATATGATTGGTTTTCAGCATGTAGTTATTACTAAAATATGTGTAGATCCATTCTAAATATGATCTTGAATAGTTACAGATTTGAATTCAGCACATGTTCAAACCTAAGATAGGTTTATTCCTATTTTCAGCATTGATTCAAGAGTTTAGATATGATTCCAGCACATATACATTGGTTCAAACATGATTATAGCATAGATACATTAGTTTAAATATGATTTCAGCATGCATATAGTAGTTTAAACAAGATTACGACATAGGTACATTAGTTTAAATATGATTTCAGCATGCATATTAAACATGCGACTGGTGCAAACTTAATTCCAGCAAGTGTATATGTATATAACTGATGATAACTTAGTTTAAATATGAATAAGACCGCCATAATACATGTACACTAAATTTGGCAAGCACATAAACCCTAGGTCAGTTGTGCCTATGTTTTCAGCGTGTTTGTGAATGCTAGAACAGAAGTAATCATTATTTCAAAGCATACGTAGATACTTTAAAAGATGTAAACATGGATTCAGCAACCATATAATACATATAACTGATGGAGAATCAATTTATCCTATTAATAAGCATAAAACTGATACAAGTTGAACACAACTCATGTATGACCAGTACACGTATGTAGTTATGATTATCATGCACAAACAATACTAGGACATGATTTTAACATGCTTATGGTCAGTAACAAGAACTACCACTCGATTGGGAGTGCTACAAGAGTCATAGGGATGTAGAAATCTGCCTTGTATGAAAGAGAAAAGAATCCCAAAAGAGCCCTATAGGTAGCTGTCGAACCCTAACCCTAGGATTGTCTTCTCCCTTCCTTTCCTTTCTTGCAACTGCTGCGCTACTGCTACTTCTCTCCCTTTCTCTCTCTCTCTCTCTTCCAATTTCGAATCAGCCTCCTAGCTAGTTGTGGGTGATTCTAATTTATAACCTAAATCTGTCTTAATGTCTATTAGTTTCCTAAATCAGTTAGGTTTCTAATTTTAAGTTATTCTTATAAATTAACTTCTAAATAAGTGGGTCCTCTACAATACCTACGACCTATAACTTCATAAAGTGGGTTTCTTAAGTTTTGATACAACCTTGGGCCCACACTTAACTCTAAACACACCCACTCATAAGCTATTCACACCCAATCAAATATAACACAAATAAAACAGCACACCTACACTAAAGACACCCAAGCTAAATACACCCAAACTAATATATACAAATATATGGGGTATTACAAACCCATAGGTCGAAAAAGGTCAACCAACCCTAACCCTACTCATGTAGTTGGCGGGTCGAGTTAGAATTGGTTTTGGCGGTCGTATTAAATCGAGTTGGCGGGTCAGGTCAGGTTTTGCCGGGTCTAATTTTTACCATTCTTGGGGTGGGCCACCAAAGGCATTCTTAGGAATCAAGGTTACCCCTTAATCGAGATCGCCTCAAAGCCATTTTGAGGTCGTTCTACATAATACAGCAGCCAAACTTTACAGGTATCCCTGGTCAAAATTTACAGGTACCCAGCCTTAGAATTGTGATCACATAAATTAGATCAATTGTGGGGACAGAGAGAGAACAAAAAAAAAGTTGCCAATAGGCGTGAGGAAATCTCACCTTATCCACACTCGAACCACAAACATTTTATTTCTTGCCCCCACATCATCTCCACATCCTCCAAAACCTAAATCAAACTCATCAACACCACCTGTTAATTAACCACAACTTCCCTCTTTTCAATTTACTTCTCCTCCTTTGCCAAAAGTAGTCAAGTTCATGCTTCTTTGTTTTGTTTACTATTGAAGCTATGGCAGTTTCCATGAACTCAAGTGTACTGGCATGTAACTATGCAATCTCAGGCACTGCAGTAGTGTCCTCCGATGCGAATTTGAAGCTTTTGCCATCGGTAGCTTCGCCAATCACTTCAGGGCCTAAACTGTCGATGAAAATCAGCGCGAAACAAGCTAAAGTGTCTGATCTGAAACAAGAGAAAGAAAGTGAGCAAGGAAGAAGAGCTGCACTTCTTGGCTTGGCTGCTGTTCTTTTCTCTGCAACCGTTTCTTCCTCGTCTGCCAATGCTGGTATCATCGATGAGTACCTTGAGAGGAGTAAAGCCAACAAGGTCTGTTTTTTTTTATGTTGTTACTGCTATAGTAGTACTAGTTTCATGCATCTAATTATGTTTGTTTACAGATGCGAATTATATGATTTTTTATGATTAAAATCTAGTTTATGTTCATGATATACATATTAGGTTGTTTAAAGTGATTTGATAAAATAAAATCGAGAACTATCCAAACATGTAGATGGTTAGTTCTGTTTTTCAAAAATTGTTATTACATCGATCGTTGCAACTTAGTTAAACACCTGCATAATTTCAAATAAACCAACCTAAGATGTTAGTAGAGTAACTTATGTCAAAACATGAATTTCGTTTTATAGGAACTAAATGACAAGAAGAGGTTGGCTACCAGTGGAGCAAACTTCGCACGAGCCTACACTGTTGAGTTTGGTACCTGCAAGTTCCCTGAGAACTTCACCGGCTGCCAAGATCTTGCAAAGCGAAAGGTATGTATGAATCTTATAGTATCTGTGTATGTCTGTCTAACTGTTCTTGGTCTAATTTTGGTGCTTGGTTTTATTGTGATGCAGAATGTGCCATTTCTCAGTGATGACTTGAAGTTGGAGTGTGAAGGGAAGGACAAGTACAAATGTGGTTCCAATGTCTTCTGGAAATGGTGAAGACACAAAACCACCATTTCTCTACTCTCTTCAACATGTATCTAATTATTCTCACTTAAGATTCCTATTGAAGAACTTTCATATCCATTATTTTTTTCAGTAAACCATCCTCTCTCTCTCTCTCTCTCTAATTCCTAGATATGACTATAATAACAGAGATAAGGAAATCAATCAAGGGTACAAAGATGGGTTTATTTTCAAGTTCAGGGGCCTTCTCATTCACTACAGTGAGAAAAGTCCAAGTACTATTACAAAAAAAAAAAAAAAAAATCAAAGTTTGCAGTATTTGGCTCCAAGGTTAAACTTATAACAGGAACAATGTATATAAGACTGGCAAACAGAACAAATAAGCATGTTAACAAATACTTTATGGAGTTCTTGTCTACATTTCAACAGAATAAACAACATTTAACAAGCCAAAAGAATTTAAAAAAATGGATATCTCTTCATTAATGACTCTTGTGTACTTTTTACAGTGTTTTTGATTCATAAAAATGGTGGGTGCATTTCAAAAACCCAAATTGATACATCCGAAACAGAGCAAAAGAAGAAAGTGTACCTATAAATTTCTTTAGTAGAGACATGCTGAATCCGGCCATAAATACATACATGAACTTCATCCCCTTGAACTAGTCGAAGGATCAAAGCAAGGAAGAAATTGCTTAATCGAATCGAACCTTGTGCAATAAGAATACCAATTTGCTTCACAGACTCAGAAGCAAAAGTCCGACTGTTCAAATCCAACCCTGGTTTGAATGAAAAGATCCTCCTCGTTCCAATGAAGCCCTTAAAAATTTAGTCTGCCATCGGAAGCTAAAGAATTCTAACACCACGATGAAGAGTTATCAGTCTGAAGCTGTCGGCATGGTTCTGGAAATACTTGAACCGCTAAACCATTAATGAATTCGCAATGCCAGTTTAAGGACGGAGGTAACCCCAAAAGACTAACATTCTTTATACAAATTCTTTCAAAGGGTGAGTCCTTTATACCCTCTAAAACCGGTGCTTTTCCCGTGTTTACACTGACCACATTACTAATGTAAATACCTTTCACAGCAGGAATTGCCTTAGGATCCCATCCCTCATCAGGGTGGTCATTAGAACCCCTACTAAACCTTATAGGTATTTTCACTCTGTCCATGGTTATGTTAGTTATAGTGATATTGGCTATATATCCACCTCTGCCTGTGTCAGTTTTTACCCGAACACCAGCTGCTGAATTTTGAACATGCAAGTTCTCGACAACAACATTAGAAATCCCACCCGACATCTCACTTCCAATTCCCACACCAGAGCAAGTGGGAGTTGTACCTGACACTCTCCTTACTACTATGTTCGAGCTTGGACGGGCCATGGTCATCCCGTATTGGTCCCACCCGCTCTTTACCGCAACGAGATCATCACCACTCTCGATGTAACAGTCTTCGATACACACATGCATGCTTGAATCTGTGGATTGTTAACTTAATAGATTCAAAGATTGGTCTGTAGCATGAAAATAGGAAATGCAAAAAAAAGTTGGAATTTATTCTAACTTGATTATCTCATACCTGGGTCTATACCATCTGTGTTAGGAGAATTAAGAGGGGCCAAAATCGTCATTCCTTTGATTACAACATTGCTGAAAACAGAATTTATTGCATCAGTACAGGGAATTATATTAGAACTTAGGAAGATATGATTTGTTTCTGATTCTGACGAAAAGACCACACAGATTAAAAATGGTGTCTCTGTTAGTAACTTCTTGTGCTTTTGTGCTGCATCAAAAGTAGGTTATTATTTGCCGATATGGAGGTGTGAACCTCAAAGATTTCCCATGTCAATGAACCCAAACATTTGCCTTAGGCTGTGTAAAAAAAAATTTGTTAGGTCATTTTCAGAAAGGAATTTTCAGCCCAAAATCTAAAATTGGGAAAACCAATTTTATCTGTTTCTTCAGTTACTTAAATTCAAAAACAGTTTTGGCTTAAAACGAAACCCGTTTTCGGATATTAAAAATACTGGGAATACAACCCAAATTTCCACATTGTATCCTAGTTTCTGGAAACTCTTTTTCAGATCGTGACCCAAATGCGGCTTACATAATCTAAACAAAGAACTATATATACAGTGCAAAATCTTATTAGACTGGTAAAAGTGATAGAACCCATAGGAATTGATCATGGTCAATGGATCATAAATCATGAAGACCTGGACTAGAAGAATATAATTATATACCTCTAACAGAACCAATCCAACAACTAACATACACAGAGGAAAAGGGAAAGAAGTTGTTATTAAAGAAGTAAAACCTGCAGTAAACAGGATGGATGGTCCAAAAGGGAGAGTTGACGAAGGTGAGGTTGGAGATGAGAATGTTGTGAGAGTTCATTAGTTCAAGTAGGTGGCCCCTCGTGTGTTCCAGTGTTCTGTTCCACCATAGCTCCCACCACATCCTCCCCTGTCCATCGATCGTTCCATTCTCTCCTGTAATGGGCAAAAAAAAAAAAAAACTTCAATTTTCATCTACAAATTTAATTTGAAGGAATTGATAAATAGTGTACTGTATGGGGTCCAAACCTTTTGATATGAGAAAGCATTTGCAATTGAAATGGTCACTGTTTATTCAAAAAAACAAAATCTTTCGATTACTGGTTTAGGTCTCACCAGCCAGAGATAAACAAGAATCCAATTATCCAAACACCACTTCACATCCAAGTTTGGACCCAGAAATTTTGAGTTACATGCTTAGTGAAAGTATAACCATATATATAATTGGAGAAAGGGAAAATGTGCAATGCATCTGCACGTATGATAATACCCTAAGGCTGACACCAGTGTTTATGTTTGGTTAAATTTGGGAAGGCTAACATCTGACATCGATATTTAAGTGTTAGGTTTTCTCATGAGGTTTTGTTAGAAAGTGACGACATTTAAGAGTCATATTAGGTGGTTGTACCTTTTGTTTGAAAGTGTTTTTAAACTACCATATTCCTATTATTTGTAATTAATTTCACTTCAATCAGAAGCATTTATAAGTTGATATCAAGGATGAAGTGGGAAGAAGATTTTCACTTTCAAATAACTGCATGGAAGGTTGCTTCCCTCTATATATTAGAGGATTAGTATAGGATTAAACACTAAATAAAATTCCCAAAGAATCAGTCAAGGGGAAAAGAACGATGTGATCTGCAACATAAACTTGGTTAGTAGGAAAGAAAAAGTTCGGCCGCCCTCAGCCAAGAAGGTCGCTGTCCTTGATTGGTCATTTCTAGACATTGTATTCAAGAAAGCTTTATCATAGGCTTCATTAATATACTCATACATTGGTTCTAAGCAAGTCTGATTTTCAATGCAGAATTATACATCTAAAGATTGATATAGACCTTCTAACTCGAATGTACAACAATTTTTCGGTCCTACTGACTAGATGAAGGTTTGTATCAATTTCTAGTGCCCTGCAACCCCCAATGCCATGAAGGTCGCTTACCTTGATTAGTGATTTTTAGATATCGAATTCCAAAAGTTCTTATCATGGGCTTCATAAATAGACTCGTTGATGGGGATCTAATTGAGTCTGACTTTGATGCATAATATCCATCAAAAGAGGATACAGAACACCTAAATGCCACAGGTAAAACTTTTTAGCCTACTAACTAAATGAAGGTTTGTCACCATATTAATTGGACCTAATTAAACACCCGGAATCAGCTTGAAGAGATGATCTCTATCAAGTATCAACAGGATCCAAAAAATAAAAGATGTGCTTAAATCTAATGTCTAGGAATCACCCATGAAAGATGTTTGATAAAAAACAAATAAACAACCAAGCTGATTTGTGGTGTATTGATGGAACAGGAATTGGAATATCTAATTGTGGGGTGAAATAGCCCCAATGAGTATGCCTCATAGACTCTGCATCAAACTTTTGATGTAAAACCCTGCATCAAAGTATTTCCCTTCTAAAGCTAACTGAGAAGTAAACAAATCTGGGAAACTTTGATGACTTAATGGGTCCAAAATAGTATCACATGTTCTGAATTTTCTTATGTACTTTAAACTTTACTCCTCTCACGGGGAGGCTGAATTTGACCTTATTTTTACCACTGTAAAATGTAAATTAAAGGCTGTACTTCAAGAAATTTATAGAAAAAAATAAGAATTTAAATCAGAAAGTTAAGAGAGGATTTAATTTATTACCTGTAATGACAACATTAGAGAGAGAATCACCATGAATGAGGCTTATGTGTCTTCCTCCCAATCTCTCTCTACCTCTTCCATAAGATGGCAATGGCTCTATTACAGGCCACTCCTCTGGATTCTGTTCTCCAACAACATCACCACCAACACACACAATAAAGCAATAAATAAATAAATAGAAGAATCAGATAAAGAAACCCAGATTGTGAAATCTATATATTTATCTTCAAATACCATTAAAATTAAAGAAACCCAAACAAATCAATCAAGGAAAGAGAAAAAAAAAAAAAAAAAAAAAAGGAGAGATTTTTTTTTTTTTTTCACTTACTTGGGAACCCAATATAACAGCACCAAATTCCAAAAACAGGGTGAAATTACTGGTGAGATTGAAGCTACCAGTAACCCATCTTCCTTTTGGAATATTAAGTTGTGATCCTCCTTTATCTTCAAAACGTTTCAAATGCTGTAAAGCTTTCCTAAAAGCTTCTGTATTTGAGGTCTTTCCATCTCCTACCCCTCCAAAATCTGTAATTGACATAATCACTTTTCTCAGTGGTTCTTCCCGGAAAAACCAAGAACAACTTTGTGGGTCTATCGGAAAACTGCTTTTCTCTAAATCTGAAACAACCCATATCGGAAAAACAGATTTTGTTGTAATCTGGAATAAGGAAAGCGCTATAACTGTAAGAATCAAGAAGAAAACTGTGTAAGAAGGCCTTGTAAAACTACCCCAGATTGTAACAAACAAGGGTTTCTCAACGTCCATGAAAAACGACGAGGAAGAAGAACAACAGAAAAATACGCAAAGACGATCGCTTTTTTATTTTTTTGGGTTTAGGGAGGATTGTTTATTAGTGTACGCGACTGTGCGTAATACGCGTCTCCCACGGTCTAGGTGTTTGAGCCTTACTGTGCTTAGTGCTTATTACACGCATGTTACAGTGGAATTCTGACTTGGAATCCCTTATTAATTTTGCATATTTAAAATGCCTCCCTGGGTTCAAACTTCAAACACACGAAAAACGGTACCCCTGACCTCAGTCAAATGACATTGACCAATAGAATCATGTGATCAAATTAAGTCTTGGGTTGGAATAGCAAAGGCCATCTAGTTTAGTCGAAAAAGTACGTTTTTTTTTAAGAGATGCGCAGGGTTAAGGGAACCCAACCAAAATACAAAAAAGACAACAAAAACTAAAAAAGGTAATACAACTTTCTCTTATCTTCAAAGACAATGTCTTTGAGATCTTGGGCAAAAGAGCTCGGAGTGATCACAACTAACTCAGAAGAAGGATGGGTCTTAGACAAATAATTAGCAGCCCTATTAGTTTTACCATAGATATGAACAACGCCGAAACTATCCAGTCCTTGAATCAATCTTTGAATACTTCTCCAAAACCCAATGGCTCTCCAAGGAATCACCCTCTCTTTCGCAGAGTAGAGGGAAACAATAGCTTTAGAATCTGATCTGACACAAATGAGGTGCACTAACCCAATTAAACTAATGCAATTGTGCACCCCCCAAGATCAACAAACAGATTTAATGCAATATAACTACAGCGGAAATGATAATAAAGAAAAGACTAAACAAAGCACACAAAGGGTTTACGTGGTTCGGCAAGATTGCCTACGTCCACGAGCAGAATCAATCTAATATTTTATTCAATATGATCAGAGTACACAATACATACTAGAGCATAATTCAAACGACTCCCAACTGCTCTCCGATGAGCATTCAAACGGAGTCTAAACTTGATACCCTTCTACTTTGACTCACCCTTACTACAATAGGAAGATATGAACTCACATCAAAGAAACCAATGGCTACTCCCTCTCACCATGCAATGGAGCAGCCCTAATGGCAGCCCAAAAGGGTTGTCGGTTGCAGTCTCTGTCACAATAGTTCTCTTTGATACCTAGGATTTTCTCACAACTCTCTAATCTATCAAAATCTCTCTGTTAACCCCTATTTATAGATTCGTAAGGATCCCCATGACTTGAAAAGAGTTATACTTCGAATAGGACATAAAATAGTAAGTTTCGCAACTTCTAAAAATAGGGGTATCGATACCACCTTCATGGGTATCGATACTGATGGTCCCTGATGTGGCCTTTATAGTGAGTATCGATACCCAAAAACTTGGTATCGATACTCCAGTAGCCTGTTTCGATTTATGACAAATTTTCAGCAAGTATCGATACCCACAGATACTCACTCTTCCTGATCTTAAATTGAGCTTTTTTTCAAACAACAAATACGCTTCAAGTTATAATTCAGAGCCACCTTCAACCCAGCTTCGATGCCCTGTAATTCATGACCATGATAGTCATAGGCTTAGAATTCCCAGCAACATCAACAATAGCATTACCTAAATGGCTAAGGATCCATCAGAATTGATCATGTATTCTCCACTGTCAGGAACTTTCCAACCACATTCAATATGCATATGCAGAACAAAGGAAACGTTGATACTCCACCTATCAAAAAGCATATGATTCCGAGTAGAGTTAGGAACTTTCAGGTATTGAGCTGAGAGCTTGAGTCTCACATCTTCAATAATTTTTTGCAAAACAACCTCTGAAGAAGCATGATTATTAGAGAAACATCTACTGTTTCTCTCAGCCTAAATATGATAGAGAAAGGAATTAAGAGCTAGCTTCTTAAGGATATATTAACAACAAAATGGTCAAGGCACCATTGAATCTCTCTATCCCAGTCCAACAACATACCCCTAGAGTATCGCAGAATAGATAATAACCATCTCTTAATAAATTGGGAATAAGGGCAACTAAAGAAAAGATGTCTGTCATCTTCAACACTAATACAACACAGTATACAAGTTATGTCAATCTCCAAACCCCAAGTACTCAATTTTGTACTTAGTTTTGAGAACTCTATTGAGAGCAAGCCATGTAATAAAGCAATGGCACCAGCTATTCTGGTTTAAAAAGTATGTTGATATAATGATAGCACAGATTTGGGTAAAAATCGTTATGTCATTGAATATTACCTATTAAAATTACCGACTAGTGTGTCTTCAATTAAATTTAGAGAGATAAAGTGATTTGAATGCACTTCTAATTTGTTTCTGAATTTAATTGGTGACATGTCAGTTGATGAATTTAGTGGGTGTGAATCCTATGTGAGCGTAGAAGAAAAATATTGGAGGACTGTTTATAATCTCTAAGCATTCAATTACTCTCTATGGTAGATAGTTGATTCTCTATTGCTTACAATTAGATGATTTGGATTCTCTAAACTGTTGGGGAAAATAGGGTCTAGATTAAATTGTGTAGCGGAAACAAATAACTATTTTTTCTTCACAGGATCACATGAGGATGCATGAATTAAAATAATAACTTGAAGATCAGATACATACCGTTTAAATGCTTGCATGTAATCCCAGATCTTCCTCCCACGTTCTGGATCAGTCGTCGAAAACCCGAAAAGATACCGCAACTGTATTTCGGCCATAACTCTCTAACGGTTGATCCGATTCGCCTATATGGTATAAGATTTTTGTAGGAAATCGAATTTTCTACAACTTTGTGTGAAATAGCGAATCTCCAATTCTGCTCCAAAATGCCTCAAAACGCGATTTTAAATTCTGACAGGAATATATTACGAATTTTAGGTTTCTAAAACCATAAAGGTCATAACTTGAATTCTAAATTAGGAGAGAGTTTTAGATACACAAGTTAGGGTGGGCTATCTTATGAACCCCATCTCTATTTACAGAGAAAGACTCTCTTCCCATATTTTTAGCTCCAAGTTAGGTCTATATGGGCCCCACTTACTTAAGCTTTTGATTTATTACTTTGAGGTCCATATATCTCATATAATTTTCAAATAATAAATCTAATTTCAGTTAAGTCCACTAAATAACTGCAACTGAATACTCTCAAGTAAATGAATATTATTCAGAAGCCCTTCACTCGTTAATACCCGCAAATAGTCCCTCCACTTAACTGATATTCGTAATATACACCAAGGTAACATTAACTATTAATGTCAGCACCTTTTGGATAATTACATCTTAGTCCTTCCCTGCCATATCATACCATTATAATTATTCTAATAATCCAATAAACATTTTATAAAATCACTGCGCCGTCTAGAATAATTAATACTCTTGATTAGGCTCTCAAGGGAATATCATTTTGGTGTGGATTCCTTATTGACACAAAGTAATCTCACTAAGTGATTTCGACCACCCAACCTACCCAGAATATTGGATCACGTTTGCGTTGTCTAACCTCACTGTTTGGTAGATCAAAGTAAGTAGAAACCAACTTGTAGGGCATACTCTACTCTCAGGATTTAGGACATTTGCAATTAGCAAGTTTTACAGAATCTTTTTATGTGCTGACAATAACATAAAAAGTATTCTGTCTGACCTGTTCAGTGTATTTTTAATACACCAACACACTGACTTAGAGTTGCCACTGATCCAGTGATGGAGATACATCACCCTATAATATAGAAGTCTAGTGTGTTATAGTCTTATCAGATAAATTGTTCAGATTCATCACTGACTATGAACTATACAAGAATATGAGGAACCAGCAAATTACATCTCTCCATATATGAACACTTCATACAAAATTATTTACTTACAACATCATCTTGTGAACAACACTTAATCCATCATATGAATAAAGTAATAATATAGTATCATGCTTATTAATAAATATAATTTATCAATGTTATCAATTTAAATTGTTTTAGGGCATAAACCCCAACAATCTCCCACTTGCACTAAAAGAATTTAATGTCACAATAGCTACTTATCTTATTAGAATAAGATTCGTATGTGACATATGTTTCATCAGCATGAAACCTGCATCTGTAAGTATTCTCATCAGCATGAGAATAAAAACTACCAAGCAGAGCTTTAGTGTATAGGTTCTGCTAAGTTTCTTACAAATACAACCTTGGCTAACCATCTCGCATAAACAAAGTCTTTGGCATCCGTGGTAGACATTCTCCCATTCGATGATATCCACCAAGATATCTAGAAATAGAATTTCCAGATCTGAATCTGACACAAGGTCAGAATTAATGCAACCAATTATAACACTAACATGTAGACTATTTTATAACTCCGAGTCCAACTGAGATTATCTAAGTCATGCTTTACAACTCTCTAAATCTCAGTACCAAAACTCGACAAATGTTAGCTGACTAAGCCCACCTGTAAAATAAATATCTGATTTTGTCATTTGCACCTTATGTGAGAGGCTTCCTATTACACAAGCATAGAGAACTGCCTTTCAATTTACTTCCTTTATTATTATCTATATGACAAAGATTCCAAAAGAGTAATACCGCAGAAACATTTTCTATGGAACAGTGCATTCTAAACAAAATCGGTATATTATTGACCCTTACAGTTTTGAGATAGACTAATACTCTAGTTAGCTGATCTAGCAAGGCTTGATCACTAGAATGAAAGAATTTCTCAAAAAGTTCTTTTACATTAACGTCCATTAGATAACCAAACCTTAATAACATTTCAGGTATCATTATAAATGATCATTATGTCATTACTATATAGCTATGGAAACACTATTACTTACTATCCACATCTTATACATAGCCCATCCATATTTAATTAAAATCAACTAACTTGATTTTCTAATTAAATCGGATGCATCAACTTCGAGACATCTACTTCTGTAATAAATGTACAAAGTACTCATGGCCTACTGTAATGAACTTTATCTGGCTTGATTGCAAATGCCAATGTCAATATGCCTCTTGGGAGGATAATATCAACATTATTTGCGATCTAAGAAAATTCTGTTAATTTAATCAAGACTGCCAATGATGTGGTCACAGCAAGTCTCTTTAACGGTCAATCAGAATTTCTTATTCCTTGTAAACTCTTCATCCAATAGTTTTAATATTAGATGAAAGTTTTACAAGATCCCAGACTCGATTAGAATCCAAAGATTCTTCTCTTATCACAACAGTTAACCATTGTCTCGAAATAAATTAGCATTTTCATAGTTTCAGGGACTGAATTCTCATCCTCCAAGAATAAGATCAATTGGGTTCTTGTGAAACCCTCCCACTACGATAAAGTCCCTATGTATTCTAAAATTGAATAACGTAATTCTTGTGTCTCAGCTTTATATCCTGGTGTCAACTTATGCAGTATTCTTAAGAATATAACTTTTCTCTGTAAACACAAACTCCTTTTGCATACCTATAAACAGATACGCTTCTGCTCTTGACTCTGATTTGTCATCCATTCTAAGACAGGATAAATTGTTCATATGGGCTTGGGCCCAAATTACAATTTTCTTGTCGAAGAACCTGACGATTCATAAGTTAAAAACGGAAGGCTACTAACTGTTACCCAAGGTATATGTCAGAAGAAAGTAATGAATTATAATCCACCATAGATTTCATCGTATCCAGTGCAGATTCTGTATCTTCACTTATTACACCATTCTACTGGAAGAATCCAAGTGTAATAAATTGGTTCTCAACTTAGTATGTACCATATAAGTCAAAAGGGTGTTTGCCATTTACGATCATATCGAATGACGAAACTTACCTCTTAATTTTTTATGGTTCCACATACAACAATGAGTACCTAAACAAGTCAATCACTAAAACCTTCTACCTTCCTTTCAAAGGAACTCTTAATCACTAAACTCTGAATCGTATTCAGATTAAAGTGACTAAGTTTATAGATTTTAGCGATAACTTGAAATAACTGAAGAAACAATTTATTCAACGAATTCCAAGAAAAATAATTCATCCAAGTGTAATGAGAAAAGCTAAGGATTATTATCAATGTACAAATATGAATGTCATCTAATGCATTCTTAATAAAACTTAATGAGAACAGATGGACTGTATACCTATTCTTGAAAAGATATAATACAGTCAATCATGTTTTCATATTTTATTCCGTACACGATGATAATCCTTGAGACTCCTAATTGACGAGTATCCTATTTTGCCGTATTTAGAAACACTTTCTATTTGGCATCATATTACTTTTCCTATACTTACCATCTCGATAGGATCAACCTTAGGAATTACTGGGTACTTCTTCTTTGGTTTCATGTCATAAAGACATACACAAAGATGATTATCTAGTTTTATGATCACCGGAATACAACTTGAATGTTTTCCACTTTTTCATGAAAAGTGTGTAGAGGAATCTACTCGGAAAACAAATCTAGTTAGGCTCTAAGGAACTACAATGTCCCAGCATATCAGGTATATGCTGACTAATTGATGTTCCTACACCTCATAGTGTTCATATAACTTTTCGTTATCTGTCAAACAGAACGATTCTGATCCCCAACCTTTCCTATAATGTCACTAGTAAATGTAAAGTACCGATGTTAGTGTTATAACACTTAGACATCAACTTTTCACCTACTTATGACATTTTTCCAATCAGTTCCTGGTAATAATAGGATTCCGTAAATCCTGGATACACAGTCTAAAGTACATAAAGTACTTTACTGCATTTAATGACAGTTATCTAATTCGCATCTAGTCCACATGATTTATGTCAAATTTATTGGTTTACATTTAAAATGTGTTACAAGTGAGAACTATTGAACTACTAAGCATGAAATACTAAAACAACATGAGTTTGAAAAAATTTTAATTTATAGTAGTTCCCTCTAATTACTATAAATATCGGATAACTGATTGTGTATACAGACATCAATCCTATGGGATATCTGTATGTATACCAAAACAGTTGAAATCCCATTTCATCAAAAGAACCTATCCTGACATCTCATGTCAAAGTTGTTTTGACATCCGATTTTGTTCTGACCCCTAAATTAATGACAAATCCTCGTTCCTATGGGAAGCGTTCTTTATTCATCATTTAGTTAAGTGTGGTCCACCATCTCAGTTCAGAATGCTAGAAGATATAGAAACAGTCTCCTATGGGAGATCTCTTTCTACACTCTAGTCCGAATACCGTGCTTATTAAAGCAATCCAAGCCAATAAGCTGCTAGGATGTACTATTCCTATGGGCATTAGACCCCTAGCCTTATTCTTGGACCGATGGTGGAGGGTCGTGGGATTGTGTTTCCATGAACACAATCCCTCTCCCACTTAATTAATTAAAATGAGAGATATATTTTAGAGTTTTAGAAAAAATGTGCATTTGTGTAAAGTCTATTATATTTCTATACATATAATGTACAATATAAAATTACACATTAATAAACATCTAATGTTAATAATTCAACACATATTTCTAAAAACTAATACATACAAACTATACATTTAATGCATATATCTATTGTATGTAATTATACATCTCATGTATATAATTCAGAGCATTAAAGTGTTGCATACATCACATGTATCAACTAAGTCCATATACATCACATGTATATCGTATAAGGAGTTCTCGATTATTTAATTGATTGATCAATAGATTCGTAACCATAAAATTCTATCACATAGAGCTTGTACACGATTCATCACATCTAGGGATTAATTGGGTGCTTGGATTATCTATTTCAGTAAAATAAACCTTTTAAAACACTTTTTAAAAATAAAACCCTGAAGAAAAACTATTTTTCCTCAATATCTGTCAAAAACAGATTGTACACTGACATAGAATGGACCGGCAAGGGCAAGTACCGACTCTGGTCTAACAAGCCAGAGTCAAAAGTTGAAAAACAGTTTTTCAGGGTCTAGGTCGGTCTGGTTCGGATCGATTTGAGTTGCTTGACTAGTCTGACTTAGGTTGAGTCGCCTGACTAGTCTAACTCGGATAGAGTCGCCTGACTACTCTGACTCGGTCTAAGTCGTACGAGTCAACTCTGATCAATTGTAAACCCTTGGTCAATTGACAAACCGGTTAGGTCAGCGATTAACTGGGTCAACCCTTACTGGTTGGTGGGTAATTTTCTGGTTGAACCATCTGGGCACTACAAAAAAATTGACTTTTAGGGATGCTTATTTAAGGACGGTTTTTTAGAGTGTCCCAAATAATCGATTATTGGGGACGGTTTAAAGCTATTCGTCCCTAATGGGCAATTATTTGGGATGGATTATTCAGATTCAGTCCCTAAAAATGTATAATTTGGGACGGTTTTATCCGTCGTAGATGACCTTTGAGGAGCACGATCTATGTAGTTGGAAAATGGGTTTATAGGGACGGCTACAAAATCCATCGTAAATGTAACTATTAGGGACGAATTTTCCAAATATTTTCAGTCCCTAATGTGTAAAATTTTTGGCGGCCAACATTTCCCGCATTCAGTTTTCGCAGAAAATATTTGGGGCGGAAAAAGTAACGATTAGGGACGAAATTGTCCATCGTTAAAACCCTTTTTTCTTAAAACACCTTCTTTCTGAAAACTAACCCTTAACAAAAAAGAAAAAATCAGTTCGGCAAGCAGGCCAAGCAGATGCGAATGGTGCCCTAGCTCCCTACCAGCGCCGTTTTTCTTCCACCATCGTGCTCAACGCCGGCGAGGTAACTCTCCCTGCGCTCTCTTTTTCTATTCTCTGCTCAGTCTCTCTCTCTCTCTATATATATTTCGCTTTCTCTTCTCTGCTAATCTCTCCATCGTTCTCCTCTGCTCTCTCTTTTATCTGACTGTTCTCTCTCTTTTCTCTCTTCTCTACTCGTTCTCTCTCTACATTCGTCTCTATCCTTTCTCTGCCCTCTCTATTGATCTCCCTTCTCTCTCTTTTATCTCTTTTGCATGTCGTTCTCTCCTCCCTCTCTCTGTTTTCTTTTTTTTGATCGATCCTCTCTCTGTTTTCTTTCTCTGTTTTCTCTCTCTGCTCTCTCTGTAAAGAAATTTTACAGGTGTGTGATAGATAGCACCAACGATGTCTTTGTTTTGTTTGTTTGTTTGTTTTTGACAATCAAGTTATCTGATGTACCCAAGGGGACTAGGGAAAATTATGTTGAACAATATTGCTAGCCTTTCAGTCTAACAACCCTAGTTTGATTAACCATGTCAATAATTTTATTTCTGAGATTATCTATATATGCTTGTAGACTTGTACAAAACAAAGCTTTGTTTTGTTTAATCAATTTTTGATTTATTAGCATTCGATTATTGCGTATCAATTTTACAAGTCTGCATTACATGACATTACTGTTTTTTTTACTAAACAAGTAAACGTTCTAGGTATAACAGTGACAAGACCCAAAACTGTTGAAAATGAGAGGTTTATATAAGTTATGGAAAATACTTTGCATGGGTAAACAGCCTATCTGAATTAGTTTGATTATATCTAATTAGCCTAGATACTAAGCTGTGTTTTGCTTGATTAGCTTTTTTGACTTTCGGAAATATGCTTGAAGCATAGTGTATTAACTCTAGGTTCGAACAACATAAATTAGTGGTTTCATTGGGGTTGTGAATTCTTTTATTTATGTTTTAATATAGACTTCTTTTGTTTCTTTTGTGTTTTTTGCAGCATAAATTAGTGGTTTCATTGGGGTTGTGAAATTGAGGAATTTCTATACAGTGGGTATATAAGAAACTGGGGATTTCTGTGCAGGTTAGTTTATTACC
>MVGT01004443.1:168032-217276 GCA_002174775.1 Macleaya cordata | reverse complement strand
CGGGTTTTGGCTTTATACCCCCGAAACCGACCCCGTCCCCGTTTAATGGTCCCCATACCCGCCCCATTAGGGTCGAATCCCCGCGGGGACCTGGATCCGCGGGGACTTTTGCCATCCCTAATTCACGGTGTGCCAAGCAGAGCCTTAATTAATAGTGTATCTTCGCTTTGTCATTGTAATTCGAGCAATTGTCCCTTGTATCAAAAAAAAAACTACTCTCTCTTTTTCTCTCTTTATTTCAGTTTATCTATTTTTTTCCTCTCTTTCTTTCTCTATTTTTAATGGATTTTTCACTAGGGAGCAGAGATCCCTTAATGCATCCCCAATGGATCAAGGGATTGGATTAAGGGATTCCTAGTAGACTTGCCCTAAAATGACTCGATGGACCAAAATAGAAAAAGTGTGTGCAAATGCAATAATTACCCCTATGATGCCAACAATTGCTTGTTTGGTTATTTGACATCTCTCCCATAAATTAAAAGATTGTGGATAATATTGCTGTGTAAGTTTATCAATATTATTTTGATATGCGGTGGGGACTTCTCATCTTCTGTCTTGTCAACCTTTTTTCGTCCATTATAGCGATTTCATATGCACAAGGTGATTTCTCTATACTTTTTATACACGCGTTATCATTGGTGTATCTATGCCCTTACATTGTAGTCGTGAGCAATATTTCAATCTACCAAAAATTATTTTTACCGTCATAATGTTATCTTAATTTAATTAATTTAGTTCTTCTTATTTATATAATTAGTTGTTTCGACCATGAAAAAAAAAAAAAAAACTAAATTAATTTTTTCTTTTGGGATAAAGTCCGAGAAGGCATGCCAATTGAAAGAGTGTGATGTGTGATGTTTTGCACATGCAACTAATGCAAGCGTGGTTATCCGCGGAGAAAGCGTGATCCATCTTGTTCGGCTCCCCCAATTTTCAACTTTTCTTTGGGGACATGATCTTATATAAATGTAAATTTAAAGAAAAAATGCAATGGGTGTTGGGACACATGGATCTATGGTTTCACATGGAGATAACTAGTGTGAGATTTTTAGTTTTAATGGTATCCCTACCCTAGATTAGTTTCATAAAAAATTAAATCTTTTTAAAATATTTAATTCAAGATTAGATGGACTAAAATTTTTAGAACAAATTGATTTTCTTTATAAAATTGATCTTCATGAAGAGGACTCCATTTACGGTAAAAATCAGTTATTGGATCAATCTTTAGGTGAGCGGTAAACTAGCGTGTTCAAACATGTGTCCCCAATATGTCCTCTAGAATTATTCACAAATAATTTTAATTATTTTTTTCTCCATTCTTCACGGGTTGTTTTATGCTTTTACTTATGTAGTTACATCTTTTATTTTATATCTTTATTATTATTATTTTTTTTTAAGATCGTTTATACATCCTCCTCTTATTTTTTTTAACCACCGTCCTATCTCTCTTGGTTTCATTGCTAATTTTAGATGTTAGGTATAAGCGAATTTCAATTCAATTCCAAATAATTATACCAACTCAATTGAGATGAACCTACACATACATGTATGTGTATCTATGTAGGTACTCTTTCATAGCATGTGCTTTGTTGATGGCAATTTTTATAGCTCTTAGGTGGCGATTCCAATGATGATAGCTTTGATCTTGATCTGATGTTGTTGGCGGTTTTATTGTGCTTCTCACACTCTTAATTTCGTGTATCTACGCCTTAAAAAATATGTATCTTTGACAATAGTTCACTTCCTTAAAAAATAAAAATAAAAAACACACCCGTTTAACTTTTTATTTCTACCGATTATGCTAATCAAAGCGATATATATTTAAGAATTAATTAAAAAATAGTTATTGTAATTGTTTAAGAGAAGGAATAGAATGACCATAGGTCCCCGTTACTCTAGTAATGTAATCCGCACCATGAAAGAGTGTGAACTATTTTTCTTTTGAAGGAAGAAAGAGAGTGATTGTGAGATGTTCTCCTCACCGAGAAAATCATCATATTGCCAATATTTATCTACTCAGGTGGTTGGCATCCTTCCTTTGACTTTAGAAATTATGGGTTCGAAATTCTTCAACTGTGATATTACCATTGAGTATAGATCTATGTAGAAGATAATCTACATGATAAAAAAACATCCTCCTTGAAAATTAGCCATAAAATTATCTTCATATAGTCTCCACATGTTGGAATAACTATGATTTTATCGGTTCCCATTATTTAATTATTATTAGGAAGTCGTCATGACGGCGAGAGACGGGAGGGTCAACAAAGAGGCAAAGGCCAAATCACAAATTCACAACTGCATGCATTATAGCACAACCGCGCACACTACCAACAAGGAGAAACAACAACAACATGGTGGTCGGGGAAAAGAGGTTAATGGGACTGAAGTCATTGGACTATTGGAGTGTTGCCGGGTGATTATTATTATATAATATTTTACAATAATATATAATAATAAAATTATATTTTATTATTTTTAATATTTAAAATAAAATAACTCCAAACAGCAAATATAGACGGAAGCCTACAAAATCAAAATCAATTAAATACAGAAGGAGCCAAAGTTGTTCTTTTTTCTTAATTTTTTGTATTTATTTATTCAGTTTTAGCTGAACAGGTTGCTGTCATATTTCTCGAAGCACATGTATCATGTATGATGTGCATGTGCACCAAATCTGTAACAAAGGACGATTCAGATTTACTTGATAAATGAGTCTCCTGCATGTTTATTTTACATTGGTTTTATATTTGTGCTTGACACAATAATGCACTGAGCGAATTCTGTGTTTGATGAGCTACAAAGGCAAATTCTATTTCCCCGCCACCACTTATCTCCACTTCTTATTTTTGCACCATATTAATTAACACTCATCTGTACGGTTTACATTGAGATGATTTGGTGCCTAATTTTTTTTTTAGAATGTTTTACTCATCATAGAAATCATCCTCACAAAAATTATATTATTGTAAATTTTTTTAATCCAATAAAAATTGAAAGAAATTTTAATCTTGTTGACCATCTTTTTTACCGTATACTTTTAGGACCAGGTTCCTCAGACACAAAGTTTTGACAAAGAATTTAAACACTTCCTAATTATTGTTGGATGCAATCGTCCAATGGTTGACGACTAATAGATGTGTCCCTTTAATTTAGTAATGATCCTAAATAAAACCATAGATGATTTTAAACCATTGAATGATTGAATCCAACAGTGAATAAGAAGTGTTTAAACCATATGTCAAACCCTTATGTCCCAAATCTAACCCATATTGTTAACCAACTATTGAGGGCAGGGCCAGTGAGTACCCTTGAACCCTTAACTCAACTAAAAACCAAGGCCAGTGGGTACTCTTGTGCATCAGAACCCCCAACTAAGCCCTTAGTTTGAGGTGGCGCTAAGAGTTCCGGGGTACTCACGCAAGAGTTCCCCCTGCGTGGAATATTTTCGCGACCAGAGAAAAAGTCTTTAAAAAAAATCTAAAAAAATAGGGATAACAGAAATCTTCCACGATGAAAAAAAAAATTTCTAAAAAAAAAGGAGAAAAAGTCTATCGCAGAAGTGTTACATACTAAGTTAAGAACCAATTTATATGGTATATACTAAGTTGAGAACCCTTAAGTTTCGTCATTCGATATGATCGTAAATAACAAACACCCTTTTAATTTATATGGTACATACTAAGTTGAGAACCAATTTATTACACTTGGATTCTTCCAGTAGAATGGTGTAATAAGTGAAGATACATAATCTATACTGGATAGGATGAAATCTATAGTGGATTATAATTCATTACTTTCTTCTGATATATACCTTGGGTAACAGTTAGTAGCCTTCCGTTTTTAACTTATGAATCGTTAGTTTCTTCGATAAGAATATTGTAATTTGAGTTGTAATACCCTGAATTTTTTAGTTCAAATTCGCCTTGGGTCTAACCCGAGAACTAGTATTATAAATTTATCTTAAATTGAATTATCTTTTGTGTAGTCATCTTTTGTAATAAGATCTATATATACATATTTATGTATGGGTTAGATGGGCTAACCCAATAATTCAGGTAATGGACTTGGCAATGAAACTATGGGTTAAATGGGCTAAGCCCATCTTTACTTGTTTTGGGTTAAGAGAACTCAATATTTTATTGGTTATTATTTATATTTTCATATATATGTTCATCATTATATTTTAAACTCACTTTTGGACATCTTATGGTCCAAATTGACCTTGGGCTATTTCTGATGAAGTTGTAGCTCTTTGAATCTAGTTTTCAGAATGGTATGGTGGGTGATATTCGGACATATGGTCTAGGCGTTATAGTCATTAAGTATAATATATACATATGGATAATTTATTAAGGAATAATGTTTATTCACTCAAAACTTTTGATTTAATCCACAAGATCATTTTGATTGGTACATGTCTTCAAATCATTAAACTAGGGACATAAGTCACATCAAAATTTTAGTACACAAAAGTTTATCTAGTATTTACTATTTTTATTAAATATTTGACTAAGAATAATAATAATAAAGATTTTTTCTAACATCCACCTCCATTACCACTAGATAGCGGTAGATTTACTACAATCACTACCACCACTAAGTATGATGCAGTCTACCACCACTAAGTGGTGGCTAGTCCACCATTGTAGTGGCTAATCCACCACCATTAATTTTATAATTCCATTTTCACCTATATAAAGAGGTAGTTTGTGAAGACAAGAAGGGGGATGGAGATGAGAAAGAAGAGAGAAATAGGAAGAGAGGTTTTCAATTAGAAATAAGTATTTTCAACATCAAAAAGAGAGTTTTTATACTAGATTGGAAGCAAATCACAGGAGGAGCTACTAATTCTCCTTGGAATAACTCTAAGGAGGAAGAAAAAAGAGAAGAAAAAATTAACTATTGCTCAAGATTGGACCGTTGGATGGTCCTAAAAATTGAGTATGATGTAGATGCGATAATAAATTATACTTGGTTAAAATATCAGCTTATTTGGAGATGTTTAAGTACTCCAATCATAATAAAAATCGTCATTTTTGTTAGAAGAACAAAAATAGCGAGTTCGAAATTAGAAATTCATTATTCTCAAACCTACCGTTGGATCTGTCTAATATTTTTACACAAGTGTTATGGGATATATTAAATACTACTGTAAAATTTTTAGGTCAATTGGATGAAGAAAAGACCTTGATCCATCATGAAAACCTTGCTACTCTAAATTGTAAGTAGTTAGTTAATTGAAGGGTGTGGACCAAAGATCTACCGTTGGATTGGTAAATATTTTATATATTTATTTGCTAATATATACATATACATATCATAGAAAAAGGTAAAGGGTTACCCGTACTATTTTTAGATTTATGATTCGCCTTGGTTAAATTCTATCTCGTTTAGACAAGTCTTTACATGAGTAGAATTTCTGGTATATGTTTGATAATCTGGTTACTTCTCTTTGATCGTAGATCTGATTAAGGATCCGCTTGATGTGTCGAAAACTAGACAAATATATCTTTTTATGTTAAAATTTGATAATTTCTTAAGTTTATTTACTATAGTTTTAATTTATTCAAAGTTGCTAAACTGTAATAGAGACCTAGCTGAAAGTATTTTGTTTAAAGTTATAAACTACGTAATGCTTGATCCCTAAAGGGTACGTAGGCAGCCGTAATGATAGTTCAGCATAAAATATTCTCAAACTATAAACATTTGACTATTCATGAGCTAAAGGTATACAATTTATTTTTCCTATAAATGGTACAATACTAACTTGGGCGTGAGAGTGTTTTCTTTTGTTTTGTAGGTACCCTCCACTATTGCCTTAAGAAAAATGGGTAGGAATCCACAAATGTATAATTATTAGATTACAAGGTGCATTTCAAGGACATTTACGTGAATTAGAATATTATGGTTAAATATCTGGTATTGAACCATGAAGTAAATTAGTTTTTTATGCATAAAGTTTTAACCATCATAGTAAAGTTAAACTTTTGTGCATGTCTTACTTAATTCATCATGATATGTTCTACATTTACGTACACTTATAAAGAAAGATATATATATATATATATATGTAGACTGGTTTTCCTTTATGATGAGTTAACACACAAATTTTGAATCTTGAATTCGGGATTTACCCGTGATTCAGAATTCGGGGTGTTACATGAGCCCAAGCCCATATGAACAATTTATCCTGTCTTAGAATGGATGACAAATCAGAGTCAAGAGCAAAAGCGTATCTGTTTATAGGTATGCAAAAAGGAATTTGTGTTTACAAAAAAGTTACACTCCAAAGAATACCGCATAAGTTGACACCAGGATATAAGCTGAGACACAAGAATTACTTTATTGATCTCTAGAATACATAGGGACTTTTTCGTAGTGGGAGGGTTTCACAAGAACCCAATTGATTCTTGTTCTTAGAGGACGAGAATTCAATCCCTGTAACTACGTAAATGTTAATTTACTTCGAGACAATGGTTAACTGTTGTGATAAGAGAGGATTCTTTGGATTCTAATTGTATCTGGGATCTTGTAAAACTTTCATCTAATATTAAAATCATTTGATGAAGAGTTTACAAAGAACAAAAAATTCTAATAGACCGCTAAAGAGACTTGCTGCGACCATATCGTTGGTAGTCTTGATTAATTCAACAGAATATTCTTAGATCGCAAATAATATTAATATTATCCTCCCAAGAGGCATATTGACATTGGCATTTGCAATCAAACCAGATAAAGTTCATTACAGTAGGCCATAAGTACTTCGTACATTTATTACAGAAGTAGATGTCTCGAAGTTGATGCATCCGATTTAATTAGAAAATCAAGTTAGTTGATTTTAATTAAATATCGTTGGGCTATGTATAAAATGCGGATGGTAAGTAATAGTGTTTCTAGAGCTATATATTAATGACATAATGATCATTTATAATGACACATGAAATGTTATTAGGATCTAGTTATCTAATGGACGTTAATGTAAAAGGACTTTTTGAGAAATTCTTTCATTCTAGTGATCAAGCTTTGCTAGATCAGCTAACTAGAGTATTAGTTTATCTCAAAACTGTAAGGGTCAATAATATACCGATTTTGTTTAGAATGCACTGTTCCATAGAAAATGTTTCTGCGGTATTACTCTTTTGGAATCTTTGTCATATAGATAATAATAAAGGAAGTAAATTGAAAGGCAGTTCTCTATGCTTGTGTAATAGGAAGCCTCTCACATAAGGTGCAAATGACAAAATCAGATATTTATTTTACAGGTGGGCTTAGTCAGCTAACATTTGTCGAGTTTTGGTACTGAGATTTAGAGAGTTGTAAAGCATGACTTAGATAATCTCAGTTGGACTCGGAGTTATAAAATAGTCTACATGTTAGTGTTATAATTGGTTGAATTAATTCTGACTTTGTGTCAGATTCAGATTCTGGAAATTCTATTTCTGGATGTCTTGGTGGATATCATCGAGTGGGAGAGTGTCTACTACAGATGCCAAAGACTTTGTTTAGGCGATATAATTAACCAATGTTGTATTTGTGAGAAACTTAGCAGAACCTCTACACTAAAGCTCTGCTTGGTAGTTTTCATTCTCATGCTGATGAGAAAACTTACATATGCAAGTTTCATGCTGATGAAACATATGTCACATACGAATCTTATTCTAATAATATAAGTAGCTAGTGTGACATTAAATTCTTTTAGTGCAAGTGGGAGATTGTTGGGGTTTATGCCCTAAAATAATTAAAATTGACAACATTGATAAATTATATTTATTAATGAGCATGATATTATATTATTACTTTATTCAAATGATGGATTAAGTGTTGTTCACAAGATGATGTTGTAAGTAAATTATTTGTATGAAATATTCATACATAGAGAGATGTAATTTACTGGTTCCTCATATTCTTGTATAGTTCATAGTCAGTGATGAATCTGAACAATTCATCTGATAAGACTATAACAAACTAGACTTTTATATTATAGGGTGATGTATCTCCATCATTGGAGTGGCGACTCTAAGTCAGTGTGTTGGTGTATTAGAAGTACACTTAACAGGTCAGACATAATCTTTTTTATGTTATTGTCAGCACATAAAAAGATTCTGTAAAACTTGCTGATTACAAATGTCTTAAATCTTGAGAGTAGAGTATACCCTACAAGTTAATTTTTCTACTCACTTTGATCTACCAAACAGTGAGGTCAGACAACGCAAACGTGATCCAATATTCTGGATAGGTTGGGTGGTCGAAATCACTTAGTGGGATTACTTTGCATCAATAAGGAATCCACACTGAAATGATATTCCCTTCAGAGCCTAATCAAGAGTATTAATTATTCTAGACTGCGCATTGAGCCTATAAAATGTTTATTGGATTATTAGAATAATTATAATGGTATGATATGGCAGGCGAAGACTAAGATGTAATTACTCGAAAGGTGCTAACATTAATAGTTAATGTTACCATGGTGTATATTACGAATATCAGTTACGTGGAGGGACTATTTACTGGTATAACGAGTGAAGGTCTTCTGAATAATATTCATTTACTTGAGAGCATTCAGTTGTAGTTATTTAGTAGACTTAACTGTAATTTGATTTATTATTTGAGAACTATATGAGATATAGGGACCTCAAAGTAATAAATCAAAAGCTTAAGTAAGCGGAGCCCATATGGACCTTACTTTAAGCTAAAGATATGGGAAGAGGGTCTTTCTCTATAAATAGAGATAGGGTTCATAAGATAGCCCACCCTAACTTGTGTATCTAAAACTCTCTCCCATATTTATAATTCAAGTTATGACCTTTATGGTTTTAGAATCCCAAAATTTAGAGTATATTCCCGTCCGAATTTAAAATCGAGTTTTGAGGCACTTCGGAGCAGAATTGGAGATTTGCTATTTCACGTAAAGTTGTTGAAAATTTAATTTCCTACAAAAAACATACATCATATAGTCGAATAGGATCAACTGTTACAGAGTATGACCAAAATACAGTTGTTGTATCTTTTCGAGTTTTCGACGACTAATCCAGAATGTGGGAGGAAGATCTGGGATTACATGCAAGAGTTTAAACGGTATGGATCTGATCTTCAAGTTATTATTTTAATTCATGCATCCTCATGTGATCTTGTGAAGAGAAAATAGTTATTTGTTTCTGCTGCACAATTTAATCTAGACCTTATTTTACCTAACAAATGCATAGCTCAATGTTATATATAAAACCTTCAGTTGTTTTCTTAGTATGAACATATGAGTAACTCTTGTAGGATGATGTTAATACACGTTGATGGAATAATAAGGGGCCATTCATGACTGTAATCAACTTATAAATACAGCTGTGCGAAAATTAAGTCTCTAATTGATGATAAGCTAAACTGATGTACGTATTCAATCATAATTTATATATATCTTTGAACGTCTTTGAATCTAAAAAAGAGATGGAAGGTGAGAATAGGTTGGCAGAAACAAGTGACAAGTCATAAGTTGGTGAGAAAAAGTGATCAAAGGTTTCTAGTAGAAGAACATTCAATCAAGAACAAATAATAGAATTAAGAAGAAGATAATGTTGCTGAAGATAGTTTACCTCTCTAAGATTCTCAATATTCTTTAAAGAATTAACCAGAAAAGAAAAAAACAATGGTAACTCTTACACAACCCATATGTTTATACCCTTCAAAAGAAATCAATAAAAAGAACTCCCCCCTACACAAAGGGATTAACTCCTACTTATAGAAAAGAGTACTTGGCTGTTTCTAATTGGTAACCTTCTTGGACACCAAGTCTTTTCCCAGCAGTTTTCTATTTCACAATGGAAAACATCCACCTTGCTGGACAAGTAGACTTCTAAAATAGAAAGTTAAGTATATACTATTATATTAGTAATTACTAAAAGTTGCTTCTCATATATATATGAGAAACTTACTAAACCAGCCATCTACTATTATATTAGTAATTACTAAAAGTTGATTCTCATATATATATGAGAAACTTACTAAACCAGCCATCTACTATTAATGGGTGATCTACCTGGATCACGACTCCCCATTTTGGAGAAGCCGAAAGCACCTGCAAAGGCTAAAACTGTAAGGGAACTCACGAGCTCCCATCTCTTTACTAAACCACTTGGACTTACTCGGCAATTGACACTTTCTACCAATCCGGTATGATTCAATCTGTCCACGCCTAGTCCCCCTGACCTTCTTCTAAAGGATACAATCCTCTTGTAATGGATCCTCCCTCTCAAACCATAGGTCATCAAGTGAAGGGAGTTGATAACTACGCAC
Source organism: Macleaya cordata (assembly GCA_002174775.1). Lineage (NCBI taxonomy): Eukaryota > Viridiplantae > Streptophyta > Magnoliopsida > Ranunculales > Papaveraceae > Macleaya > Macleaya cordata. Next base: position 206,989 of record MVGT01004443.1, on the reverse strand, counting down.
ATCAGCTTCATCATCCAACAAGGATGGCTCAAAGGGCTTTAAATACTCAGCATTAATCACAGAGTACATCTTCATGTAAGGCGGCAACTCCAGTTGAAAGGCGTTTTCTCCAATCTTCTTCAAAATTTTGAATGGCCCGTACCGAAGAGGCTTCAACTTCTTTCCATCTCCTTGCAACCGCTTTGTGCTGAGCTTCAACCAGACTAAATCTCCATCTTTGAAGTCATGTTGGAGTTTATACCTGTCATGCCGAGCCTTATATCGTTGTTGGGATCTTTGTAGTTGCTCATCAACTTCCTTATGGACTTTAGAAATCCGCTCCAAAATTCGTTGTGCTTTCAGTTTATCTTCCTCAGCCTTGCCATCTTGCTTTTCAGTAAGAGAGAAAGCCAAATCAAAAGGACTCGAGGGTAGGTAACCTAAGCAGACCTCAAATGGGGATTTCAAGGTAGAACTATGAATAGCTCGGTTGAATGCAAACTGTAAATAAGGCAAGCTCTCATCCCAAGTCTTAGGATGTTTAGAGTTATAGCCTCGTAACAAGTGGACCATGGTTCGGTTCACCACCTCTGTATGGCCATCCGACTGTGGATGAAATGCAGTGCTTCGTTTCAGCCTCGTATCCATCATCCCCTATAAAGACCTCCAAAAGTGACCAAGAAATCTGCTGTCCCGATCAGAAATAATAGAAGTAGGTAAACCGAAATACTTCCAAACATGTTGGAAAAATAATTTAGCGGCTCCTTCTCCTGTAACTGTCTTCTTACAAAGAATCAAGACAACCATCTTGCTGAACCGATCAACTACTACTAATAAGTAATCAAACCCGGTCTTAGAGGTAGGTAAACCACCCAAAAAGTCCATCGAGATACTCTCCCAAGGTCGAGATGGCACTGGTAACGGTGTGTATAACCCTAACTTCCTTGAGGGTTTCGATGTGTTACAGAGCACACACCCTCGAATAAAGCGTGCAACATCCATCTGCATCCGAGGCCAAAAGGCATAACGTCGTAGATTGAGTAATGTCTTTTCTACTCCAAAGTGACCTGCTACCTTAGAAGTATGAGCTTCTCGTATCCACTGCAATCTGTCCCCATCTACCGGAATACATAGTTGCTCTCCTTTGAACATCAAACCATCCTTCAGATCAAATTCACAAGGCTTACCTTGTTGCAGCTTTGCATATGACACTTGAAAATCTAGATCAGTATCATACCCCTTGACGTACTCGGACGGCATCACAGGTTGTATTTGCATAGCCACCAGCAAAGCGGAAGATCCTGGAGGCCTAGACAACATATCTGCTAGCCTATTAGTCGTACCTTTCTTGTACTTGATGATGATGTTGAATTGTTGTAAATAGGACATCCACTTCATATGTCGGGCCTGCTGCAACTTACTCTGTGTTTGAAGAAACTGTAAAGGTTTGTGGTCTGAATGGACTAAAACTTCCTTCCCTAACAAGTAGCATCGCCAATGCTTCACCGATTGGTGTAAGGCGTATAACTCCTTGTCATAGGTTGGATAATTCCTCACTGCAGAATTAAACATTTCTGAGTAATACTCCACGGGCTTCCCATCCTGCATTAAAATACCACCCAAAGCATAGCTACTAGCATATGTCTCTACCTCAAACGGTCTCTGCAAGTTAGGCAAAGCTAAAACTAGAGCTTCAGAAATCTTCTGTTTAAGCAACTTGAAGGTATAGTCATGTTTTTCTAACCAGTCAAACTTCCTTCCTGCCTTTGTTAACTCAAATAATGGTGCTGCAATTTGAGAGAAGTGTCGGATAAACTTACGGAGATACTGGCAAGCGCCCATAAAGCTACGTACTTCAGTCACTGTGCGCGGTCTAGGCCAATCCGTAATAGCCTTAACCTTAGATGGATCCACTTTAAGTTGTCCACCACCAACAATGAAGCCAAGATACACCAATGATTCCTTCCCAAACTCACATTTCTTACCATTCAGTCTCAATTGATGTTGCTGCAAAGTCTCTAATACTTTCTCTAGATGTATAAGATGCTTCTCCCATGTAGGACTGTATATCAAAATATCATCCAAATATACAATGACAAAATCATCAATAAAAGGGCGAAGTACCTCATTCATAAGACGCATGAAAGTAGCAGGAGCATTGCATAAGCCGAATGGCATAACAAGCCACTCGAAGAGACCTTGTTTAGTCTTGAAGGCTGTCTTCCACGTATCATCTTCTCGGATTCGAACTTGATGATAGCCAGATTTCAAGTCCAATTTTGTGAACCAACAAGCTGATTGCAACTGATCCATCAAATCATCAATCCTCGGTAGAGGATACCGATTCTTGATGGTGATTTTATTAAGTGCTCGGAAGTCGATGCACATACGCCAACCTCCATCCTTCTTAGGAACCAATAACACTGGTGACCCACAAGGTGAACAACTAGGCTTCAACACTCCTTGCTCAAGGAGCTCAGTGACCTGCCTTTTAATCTCCTCACTTTCCTCTACTGAATGACGATACATACCCAAATTAGGTAATGGAGAATCTCCCACAAGCTGTATCTCATGCTCAATTGGTCGCTTTGGTGGTAACTCGTGGATCTCTCCAAACAGCTCCTGGAACTGTGCCTGCACCTTCTCAAGCTCCGACTGTTGTCGTGGAGAGAGTGACAAAGTGGACAACACAACAGAAGATGGAACCTCATCATGCGGCTTGATCATCAACAAGACGAACTTACCACAAGCGTTCACCATCCGCTTGGCTTGAGCAGCAGTAACCAAGCTATTAGCAAGGGAAGCCTTGCTAGCTCGGATGAAGAACTCTATGCCATCCTTCATAAATCGATATTTTTGAAGCTTGCGATAGAAAACAGCATCTCGATCCCATAGGTATGGACTACCTAGAATAACTTGGCATACATCCAACGGCACCACATCACATGTCACCTCATCAATGAATTCTCCAGTAATGGCAAACTTAAAAGTGCATTGCTTGGTGATTGTTGACTCGACATCCTTTTGAATCCATCCTAGTGGGTATGGTTTAGGATGAGGTGTGACTGCCAATCCCAATTTCTGAACCACTGCAGCGGATATGAGATTCTTTTGACTACCTGGATCAATAATAGCTTCTATCAAATTCTGCTTCACCTGTATACGAACATTGAACAAGGCTTCACGTTCTTCTAAAGAGATAGACTGATGGGTCATGAGAGATAATTTCGGGTCAGCTTGCACTAATTCTGGAATCTCCACGGATTTTGTAGCATTCAATGTCTTCTTCTTCTCCTTTTGCTGCGCATTGCGCTCCTTCCTTTTAGCTCTGTCTTGCTCTAGCTTCTCAGGATGAAGTACATAACACTGATCCTTGGTATGATTAGTCTTCTTGCAATGTTCGCAATAAAGATTTTTCTTTCCAGACTGTTGCTCCCCATTTTTTGTATCTTTCACATTACTAGTCTGCTTCTGTTTCCCTTTGTCATCCTTCCTATCGCTCTTCTTGTTCTTGGCTTCAATGGCAATAGCTGTCACCAAAGCCTCTTCAAGGTCTTGGACCTTGAATAAACGCAACTCTCTACGTATATACTCATGCAAACCTCCAACAAACTTCATAAAGATATCGTGGTCATCAAGGTCTAACTCCAACACCATAGCTTGATTCTGAAACTCGGTCCCATATTCTTGTACGGTCTGCCCAAAGTTTTGCTTAAGATGCTGCCACCTAAACCACCTTTCTTCCTCGAAGCCGACTGGATAAAATTGCTTTCGCATGGCCTGCTTAAATTTCTTCCACGTCATAGTTGTAATACTATTACGTTTTCTATAAGCCTTCCACCATGTAAGAGCATGATTTTTTAACTTCAGCATAGCAAAGTTGATCTTTTGGCGACTATCATACTGATAAATAGTATAATAAGTCTCCAATTGATCGATCCAATGATCCAACTTTTCAGCGTTGACAACGCCATCATATGCAGGAATATCAATCTTAACATCAATTTTAAGACCATCCATAGAATTTTTAAAGTTACCTTTCTTTGCGGGTTTCGGTTCCACGTCATCTTTGGGCTCTTCATCACCTTTGTCGGATTCCTCGTCTTCACTATCGGAATCATCCCCATCACTGCTCATCTCCTTCCCTTTCGTCATGCTACTCCTCTTCACATGCACTCTAGAAGTAGAGGTATGAGTTTTTTGGGTCTCCTTTTTAAGAACACGAGGCTGCTCTTCCTTGGGTGTGTCTACAAGTGCCGTCACCAACTTTGTTACCTTCTCCGTCAAAGTTTCTAACTTTTTCTCCAATGAGTCGATACGTGTTTCCGTGTTTTCTTCTCCTGCCATCAATTTCTTCTTCTCTTGTCGTAGTTTTCTCTCCGAAATTAAAGGTGCTACTAGTTCTCTACCCAAAACCTTGATTTGATTGCGAGTTGAGACCATACACCACAAGGAACTACAGAAATCTAAGACTCTGATACCACTTTATCAAAGGTTTCTAGTAGAAGAACATTCAATCAAGAACAAATAATAGAATTAAGAAGAAGACAATGTTGCTGAAGATAGTTTACCTCTCTAAGATTCTCAATATTCTTTAAAGAATTAACCAGAAAAGAAAAAAAAAATGGTAACTCTTACACAACCCGTAGGTTTATACCCTTCAAAAGAAATCAATAAAAAGAACTCCCCCCTACACAAAGGGATTAACTCCTACTTATAGAAAAGAGTACTTGGCTGTTTCTAATTGGTAACCTTCTTGGACACCAAGTCTTCTCCCAGCAGTTTTCTATTTCACAATAGAAAACATCCACCTTGCTGGACAAGTAGACTTCTAAAATAGAAAGTTAAGTATATACTATTATATTAGTAATTACTAAAAGTTGCTTCTCATATATATATGAGAAACTTACTAAACCAGCCATCTACTATTAATGGGTGATCCACCTAGATCAAAAAGAGACAGAGAGAGGGATGTGATTTCTTGTGTCCAATATATATAGTTGGAATTAAGCACCAGGAAGCAGGAGATCGAGAGTCAAATTCGATTGGTACTTGTTGAATTTGGTTGATTTTTTTGACACTACAGAGTCGAATTCTAACTATTCGACTACAACCTATTTAAATCACCAAACTTTGGAAAAAAGAAACCACATAACCAAAAATAGTGCGAAAACCTATGAAATACTTCAATCATCAAGATTGAAGGCTTAAACAACGAATAAAAAATTTCAAAAACAAAAACTTACATCAACGGAGCCTATACAGAGTTTTGGGTCTAGGGCGACATTGTTCTCTTACTTCTCCGCTGATCGTCTTCTTCCCCTAGAAATCTCTTTGATCTTCTTCAACAAAATTGAGAAGTTCTTCACGAAAACCCTTAAGTTTTTTGGGGATTTTGGTAGTCCAAAGTAGTTGGGGAAGGTTTAGGGTCTTCTTAGTTTAAAATAAATGATAAATCATTTTAAGTTTTACCTAAAATGAGAAAGCCTCCCCTCAAGTAAAGTAAATCATGCCCCCTAACCAATTTCCAAAATTTAGGGGTGCCTTCTAACTGGGAGAGCCCCTCATCCTTACTAGGGAGCCTTCATAACATCAGTCCTAATATTTGAAAAATTCGATACTTTTCTCTAACTAATCGATGCAGTTAACTTTGAAAATTCATAAAATGTTCCTATATATATAATATACAATATATATATATTTTGGTAAGAAAGGAAATTCATTAAACTAAGTTGAGTAAAGATCAACTGAGATGTTGTTCAAAATACAAGAAGATGGTATTGAAGACCAACACTAATCAGAAACATGAGTTTGAAGAACGCATTGTGCCGTAGAGTGAGCAATAGTATTAAGTTTACGAGGAACATAAAGAAATTTGAGTTCAACAAAGTTTGAAACCATCTCCCTAATATTAAGTACTAAAGCCTGAATCTTCCAAGGAATTGTCGCATAAGGTTCCTGAATGCATCTGACAATAATCTGCGCATCCCCTTATATAATACAATGTGTCAAATGTAGTTTTCGAGCACACTCAAGCCCAAGTAAGAAAGCTTAAGCCTTCGCTTCTAAAGGATCGCTAGTCTTATTGTCGTAGTATGTACAACCTTTGAACAATCCATTAGTATCCCTAGCCATAGGCGCACAAGAGAAATCAGAGTGTCCTACCGCCCCATCTACATTAATTTTGACAAAAGGATCCTCAGGAGGAGTCCATTGTTGAATTAGTGGATCCAAGGGAGCTGGCGTCAAGACATCATTATCATCTTCCTGCAAAACCAAAAAATCAGCATAGAGCTTACTGGTTTCACATAAAATTGTAAGAATTTGTGGCCCACATAACTCAGTATGATGATCTATTAAGTTTGTAAACCATGGGCTTTATCTAAACCCAATCCCTTAGGCCCGTAAGTTTTAAGAGCTATCTTATTAAGTTGTGTAGGGAAATACCCAATTACTACCTATGATGAAATAGGTAGTATCTAAGTATATTATGGGTGATTAGGGTTCTTACTCTCACCTAATTCTAGTGCCTAAAACCTGCCATCAGTTTGCACTCACCTCTAAAGTTATTGGTGCATTATGGGTAGAGATGTAAAACGATCACCCTATTATCTTCAATGATTCATGGTGATTTTGGATTCACGATCTAAGGTACGTGTAACGACCCAAAATAATTTGGTTGACTAGTCAATGTCAAGTCGAGTCAAATAGAGTCTAGTCCAATGCTTTGACCGTGAAACTAATTAATTATTAAAATTATTAAGCTTTGTGTTAAAATAATTAAACTTGGGATTAAATAATGAGATTGTTATCGGAGGGTTATTTGAAGAATCTAACCGTACGAATGGATAGATCTTGAAATGTTATTGAATTTCGACTACTGTGAAACACAGGAGGGGGTATACCGTACAGAGCTTCAAATGGAGTCATACGAGCAGACGTATGGTATGTAGTGTTATGCCAATACTCAACCCAATGGAGCATTGTAGACCAACTCTTAGGTTTTTCCCCTGCAAAACAACGAAGGTAAGTTTCTAAACAATGATTTACCACCTCAGTTTGACCATCAGTTTGAGGGTGGTGAGAAGAACCCATCCTAAGTTGAGTACCGTGAAGTTGAAACAATTCTTGCCAAAATTTACTTTGTGAAAACAGCATATCTATCAGAACCAATGGATAGAGGAAATCCATGCAATTTGACAACATTCTTAAGAAAAACTTGAGCCACAGAAGATGCAGTATATGGATGCCGAAGGGCTATAAAGTGTGCATATTTTGTAAGACGATCAACTACCACAAAGATCACTGTTTTACCATGAGAGTTAGGCAATCCATCCACGAAATCCATAGAAATTTCTGTCCATATGGTCTCCGGGATTGGTAATGGCTGCAAGAGACCAGCTGGTTGCAACGTGTCATATTTTTTTTTTTAACATGTATCACACCGTGTAATATAATCCTTCACCTCTTTTCGCATATTTGACCAATAAAACAATTTTGAGAGACATTTCATTGTTTTTAAATACCCAGAGTGACCTACAACGAGAGAAGAATGAAATTCTTGCAAAAGTATAGCTTCCACTTCGATGTAGGACTTATTACCAATTGATTGTGATACTTGAGTAAGCCGTCTTCAACCTTATAGTTTTTAGCAGCAAAACTGGAGTGATTTAACTTGGCACACTTTTCCTTGATCCACGGATCAACTCTTATATCTTCTTTTAATTCTTCCATCCAAGCACAACTAACATAGGTAATGGCACAACTTTCATGAAGGCAAGAAAGTGCATCAGCAACAGTGTTCTCCACCCCTCTTTTATATATAATCTCATAGTCGTAGCCAAGTAATTTGGCTAACCACTTCTGCTGGGAGGGAGTAGTAGCTCTATCTTCAAGTAGATATTTCAAGCTCTGCTGATCAGTATAAATTGTAAACCGGCGTCCTAATAAATAAGGTCTCTACTTGGTAACTGCATGCACTATTGCGAGTAACTCTTTTTTCATAAGTGGACAAGCCGAGATGTCGAGGACCTAATACTTTACTAGTATAAGCAATGGGTCTCTTTTCCTGTATGAGAACCACACCTAACCCATTACTACTAGCGTCACTTTCAACCATAAATTTCTTTGAAAAATCTGGAAGAGCTAATACTAGTGTAAACGATATAGCTGATTTTAAGGCTTCAAATGCTGCTTCAGCTTCAGGAGACCAAATGAAGTTATCCTTTTTCAATAATTGACTTAATGGATAAGCTATTTAGCTATAATTCTTGACAAACTTGCGGTAATAACAAGTGAGACCAAGAAATCCTCGCAAAGCTTTCACTATTTTTGGTGTAGGCCAATTCCTCATGCTTGAAAGTTTTGAAGGGTCCGCTGCTACTCCATGTGCCGAAATAATGTGCCCTAAATATTCAGTCTCTGCTTTTCCAAAAGAACACTCACTCAATTTTACCACCAATTGATGATTCTCGAGGATCTGGAAGGTGATCTTGAGATGTTGTAAGTGTTCTGGCCATGTTCTACTATACACCAAAATATCATTCATCAAGTGTTGAAAGGTAGACAGTGCATTAGTTAGTCCGAATGGCATCACCCAGAATTCATAATGACCATCATGAGCACGAAAGGCAGTTTTAGTAATATCATCTGTATGCATACGAATCTGATGATAACCAGATCACAAATCCAATTTAGAAAAGAAACTAGCCCTATGTAACTCATCAAGTAATTCATCAATTACAAGTATATGAAACTTATCTTTTACTGTTGCTTGGTTAAGGGATTAGTAATCGATACACATCCGCCACGTGCCATCTTTCTTTTCGACCAGCAGTACTGGAGAAGAGAATAGACTGGTGCTGGGCCTGATCATACCAGAATTAAAAAGTTCTTTTACAAAATGTTCCATCTCTGATTTTTTATAGTGCGCATATTGGTACAGTCTAACACTGATCGAGGCAGTACCAGGCACTAAAGGTATACGATGATCATACTTTCGAGTAGGCAGCAATGCAGTAGGTGTGGAGAAAACAAAAGGAAATTCAGAGATTAAATCACGAATTTCATCATGCACTAGTGGCGTAGATGAGTTTGGTGAAGGACTTCGAATATGGCAAAGTAGTCCTTATGCTCCCTGTTTCAGTAATCTCACCATTGTATGATTGGACGCCACACGTCCACCTTAAGATCTCTCTCCTGTTAAGGTAATGGTTCAGCCTTGTACTAAGAATTCCATAAAGTCCCAACTAATTGCTCATAATGTCTGCAACCATTGAGCTCCTAGCACCATATCACAACCTCCAAGTGATAAAACATAAAAATCACTTTTGAATAAATAATTATGTAATCGAAATTCCAACTGAGGGCATCGTCCTAAACATGATATTCGAGTACCATTGGCGACCACCACATCAAATCTTTCATCAGCAATAATATTAATTCCCAATTTTTTAGGAATTGCAGGGTCAACAAAATTATGAGTACTGCCAGAATCAATAAGTATTGTTACCTTAGCACGTTTAACCTCACCTAAGACACGCATGGTTTGAGGTGTAAAAGATCCTGCAAGGGCATGGACGGAGATCTCTACAAGTTCGTCTTCATCCTGACCTGATTCCACAGTTTCCTCGATAATCTGCTCCTCTTGATTGTCTCCTTCAATAAGGAAAAGAGTTTTAGTTTTGCAACGGTGACCACTGAACCAACGCTCATCACAATTATAACATAACTGTTTCTTGCGTCTTTCCTCAGTCTCCGCCAGATTGTCGGAGGTTGGTTGATGGGAGTAGAGGCAGTAGTAGAGTTGAAACAAATTGATGGTGCTGCTTGTACATATGGCCGTATAGACTGGCGACAAAGGTTGATTTTCTCATCTTGTAATCGAGCCAAACCAATAACATCAACTAATGTCCGAGGATTGAATGCTTGGGTTTCTAAATGAACTTCGTCTTTTAATCCGCCAACATAACAACTAACTAAAAAAATTTCAGATAATCCATCAACTAAGTTAGATAGGCGTTCGAACTCCTCTTGATATTCAATTATGGAACCCATTTGCCTTAGTTTTGCTAAGGCTGCTGCTGGATCTTCCTAACGAGTCCTGCCAAAATGATTGAGCAGAACTGGAGTAAAGTTTTCCCATGTATAGTCTGGGTTTATAGATCGCATCCACTTGTGTCATTGGAGCGTTCTGCCTTTAAGATGAAACCCAGCTATTTTTACCTTTTGGTCTGCGGGAGTCTCATAAAGATCGAAGTATAATTCTGCCTGATATATCCACCCTTCAGGTTCAGTACCATCAAATTTTGGAAAGAAGAGCCTTGTTGGTTTGTCACCACCGTGAGGAGTAGATGTGGTACTATGAAATCCAGTGTTCATAGAAGTTGGAGAAGTTGTCTCACGTACATCTATGAGTTGATCGAACTATCCATCATTTTGTTGTTTGTTTGTGCCATTAGATTGATGCTGGCAGTCAAGTCCTTAAATTGCTGCTCCATGTTTACGTGTTTTTGCCGTCGGGTCTTGACCATACACGGATTTATAGTTTTGGGTGAAAATGGGGAAGGAATGGTATGGAGTAGGGAAATTTGATGGATTAAAGATAAAGTTGAGAGTTAAAGAGAAAAAAAATAAAGTTAGAATGATGATGTAGGAAAAGGTAAATAAAATAGGAAAAAAAAGGTAAAAGGCTGTGATGGTGGAAATTAAACGTGATATATATTTGGTAAAGGAATAAAGTTGAAATGATGATGTAGGGTTAAAGAAAAAGTAAATATAATAGAAAAAATAAAAGAAAGGGTGTTAAAGTGGGAATCAGACGTGATATATGTTTGGTAATGAATTAAAGTGTTTTCTTCTCCACCTTTAATTCATATATAGGTAGAGTATCTGTAAAATCTTGTTGCAACAAGATGGAGATTGTGTTCAACGTTAGAAACCTTTAATAAGGATGCCGAGTAGATCAATGGTGATTTGACAGTATTGTTGATGATGGTCTAGTCGAACGGAGTTGCAGTAACGAACGAGGGTGACGATGGTGGTGCAACATACCAAAATTGACAGGAGCAGCGATGATGTTGAGGTTCGTGTTTTTTTTTTTGGATGTGGGTGTTGGTGTTGATGGAAGGTGACGGAGTAGGATCAAAGTATACTCTGATACCAATTGATGAGAACCTCAAGAGATTCTCACCTAGGCCAGCAGAAATAACTCAAGAACAATAATAAAAATTAACTATACTTGTTTCTCTGATTAATTCATTGCCCATGCTGGGTATTTATAAATTACAAGTTCAAGGAATTCAACTTAAATACAATAACTTAAAATTCATCTATAGCCCACTAATTGAGACTAATTATATTGACTACATCTAGAAGTCTACTAATCAAACTTACTAATTATGACTAATTATTTCGGCTATCTAGAAGACTACCAATCAAGCCTACTAATTTAAACATTTTCTGAATTTGATTCTATCAGAATACCATGTTTTGTATTTGGTTCTTTTTATATTCTTTTGATGGAGATAAGAAAGGGTATCTGTTAGCACTGGATTTCAAAAATCCAATCAAAAGAAGACTAATTTTATTTTTGGTTTATGAATAAAATATATATAAAAAAAGGAGTTCTTTAAAGATTTCTATTTTGGGTTTAATGGTGGTTTTGAAACGTTGATTTAGTTTGATAAAGAGATTGGTACAGATGTGTTATGATCGATTTCTAAAGGGGCAGACTTGTCTGGGGTTTTTTTTTTTCTAAAGGTTTTGTTTTGGAGTTCTTTGGTGATCTCTAGTAGTTGCTTCTGATTTGGGACGTATTCTGCCATCTTCAGTGCTGGAGTGTAATGGCGGCGGTGAGGGTTGGACTGTGTCATCAGCTTTTCCTTTAGGGAAGAAAGTGATTACGTGGCTTTTAGGTTTTTCTTTTAATTAATTTGAGTTGACTCGTTTGGTTACTGAGTTCACTCGTGTGTTCTGACTCGTTAAATAAGAATGAGTCGATTTAACAAGTTAATTTATCCAAACCCATTGATTTGAGCAGTATATTTAAATTCATCAGTCTTTAATGTGACCCGACACAAATCGTATGAACTAGTTTTTTGACCCACATTTAATTTGAGCTCGTTAATGGACCTTAATTCAGCCGATCCATTTGATCCGAAACCAGTTTTGTGAATCTCTTTCTTGACTTGGAACCAGAATTGTAGACTTGGAATCATTATGTAAGAATCGGTTATATATTGGGAACTAAACTAAAATATTAGAACTGAAACAGTCTTAATACCAATCTAAACTGAATCTGATTAGAACCAAATTCATTGGAACCAGATCCAAAATTTTTAAAATTGAAATAAAATTAGAACCAGTTTACTGTCTATCGGTTTTTATGTATTCCTGGATACATTTGATGTCCAATTTTGAGCCGAAAAAGCTCATTTCGAATGATTTTTCTATCCGGATGTATTGGAATAATAATATGATTCATTTGACATGCTCTTGCATAACTTATATTAATGTTTGTATACTTATGCATTTGGGTCTAATTAGTTGCTTATTGTTTCAACTTTATTTTGACTATATTTATAATTTAGTCTTGCATGCATATGTCATCTTGTTGAACTATATTTTGTTATAAATGTAACCAGTATAGAGGTTACCAAAGTGACCCATGGGGAATGATAAACTTATATATTAGTTCGTGTTTACCCCGCAACAAAATGGGGTTGCGGAGCGCAAAAACAGAGTTATTGTTCAAACAACACGGAGCATGCTAAAAGAGAAAGGTCTCCCAAAACGTTATTGGGCTGAAGTAGTAGCAACATCAGTTCATTTGCTCAATCGATTTCTGACAAGAGCTGTTAGAGGAAGAACTCCATATGAAGAATGGAGCGGAAGAAAACCCAATGTAAGTCACTTAAAAATATTTGGTTCAGTAGCTTATGCTTTTATTCCATCTGAACAAAGACAAAAGTTAGATGATGAAAGCAAAAAATATATTTTTGTGGGTTATAGTGAGGAGACCAAAGGCTATAGATTATATAATCCAGATTATGGAAAATTCATTGTTAGCCGAGATGTGATGTTTAATGAAGAAGATGCTTGGGATTTTGAAAAAAATACTAGCTACCCACAACCAAAAGAAGTTTCTTCATCTATACCAGTTATTCATGAAGATGGTGATTCAGATTCACCACAAAGGAAGGTAAGAAGTCTAGCTGAAATCTATGAATCTCGTGAGTTTGCTCTCTTTGCTACAGAACCAATGTGTTTTGAAGGTGTACGTAGAGCAGCCACAAAGCTTTGTGGTGAAGAGCAAGGAAAACAAGGTATACAAATTGCAAAAAGCTCTATATGGTCTCAAACAAGCTCCTAGAGCTTGGTACAGCAAGATTGACAGGTATTTTCATGATCATAATTTTTATAAAAGTGAAAGTGAGCCCATTCTTTATGTAAAAAGTTTAGGTGCTGAATTTTTGGTAGTGTGTTTATATGTGGATGACATGATATATACTGGAAATTCTACTAGATTGATGGAAAAATTTAGAGAGGAAATGATGCACACTTTTGAAATGTCTGATTTGGGTTCACTACACTATTTTTTGGGGATTGAGGCCATTCAAGACTCAAATGGTATTTTTATATGTCAAAAGAAATATGCCATGGATTTGTTAAAAAGATGTGGAATGTCAAATTGCATGCCTGTCAAAACACCCATGAATAGTAATGAAAAGCTTATGTTGAATGATGGGGTTGAGAAAGTTGATCCAAAGATTTTTAGAAGTATTGTTGGCAGCCTAATTTATCTTACTCATACAAGACCAGATCTTATGTTTGATGTGAGCATTATTTCCAGATTTATGCACAACCCAAGTAAACATCATCTAGGTGCTGCAAAGAGGATTTTGAGATATGTTCAAGGAACATTGGATTACGGTATCAGGTACTCAAGGGTTGCAGATTTTAAACTTATCTCTTTTTCTGATAGTGATTGGGCTGGTTGTGTAGATGACAGGAAAAGCACAACCGGGTATGTGTTCAGCCCTGGTTCATGTGTGATATCATGGGCATCAAAAAAATAGTTAACTATAACATTATCAAGCACGGAAGCTGAATACATTGTTGCCACAGCTACTGCTTCTCATGCTATATGCTGCGAAGAATCCTACATGATCTTCAAGAACAACAAGTCGAGCCTACTGAATTGATTTGTGACAAAAGATCAACTATTGCAATGACGAAGAATCCAATTCCTCAAGGAAGAACCAAGCATATTGAGACTCGCCATCATTTCATTTGAGAAATTGTGAACAAAGGGGAGATTAAACTGAAGTATTGCAACACAAATAAACAAACGACAGATATTTTCACAAAAGCTTTGCCTGATGAAAAGTTTCAGAGATTTCGAGCTGCAATGGGAGTACAAAAATATGTTTGAATTAAGGGGGTGTGTTAGAAAGTAATTCAAACTGTTGTGGACTCAGTCCATACACGTAAAGTGTTTTTGCTTTTATTTAGGCATGAGGTGTTTAATTTTGAATAAGTCTTGTACCCATCAAGTACACATGTCATGTTCTTATCTAAGTGTCTAAGTTGTGCTACTATTTTTTAGCAAGTTAGTGGGTTACTTATGTTAGTGGATCAGTTGTTAGTGGGGTAATTATGTTAGTGGGTCAGTTGTTTAAATTGAGTTGTTATAGCTCTAGTTTTTTCTCATCAAAGTAATACAATTCAGCATTCCTCTACTACTCTGTTTCAATTTTTATCATCGAAGTAATACAATTCAGCATTCCTCTACTACTCTGTTTTATTACTCTGTTCATGTTATAGTTTGTAACACAGCTGGTTGTGGGGGAATCTTTCGGAATTACCGTGGTTTTGTTCTTGGATGCTTCTCAGACTATATTGGTAATGCTACAACTGTTTTCGCTGAATTCCTCGTGACAATTAGAGCTCTTAAAATTGTGACCTCTAATAATAGTTGGCAATTGATCTGGCTAGAATGTGATTCCATTCTAGTTTACTTGGCTTTCTTAAAGCCTGATAGGGTTCCTTGGAAGTTTCCTACTCAATGGGAAAATTGCATGTCTTTCTTCCACCATAACCAGATTCGTGCTTCTCACATTTATAGAGAAGGTAACTCTTGCACTGATACTCTTGCTAACCTTGGAGCAGCATCCATAGCTTGTCGTTGGTCGCCAAGAGCTCAAGATTTTCTCACCGCTGAAGTGGGTCGCGACCAATGGGATTGCCTTTTTTTAAACTCAAACGAGGGTTCGCTTTGTTGTTTTTCTTAATTATCTCTATTTTTTGAGATTTGTTTGTAGGGTTGACTCGATCAACTCCCCCTTGGCTTTGTAACTTTTTTTTTCAAATAAATTCCTCCCTTCGTGGAGTTTGGCCAAAAAAAAAGAAAAAAGAAAGAATTAAATGTAAACTTTTGGGGTTTAAATTATATTTAATAATCATGTTATTTTCCTTATATTCATGGAAGTTTGAGGGTATGTTTCTTGAACATTGAAATATTTCACACCACAAACACCATAATTAAAGAATTAATCACTAACAGATCAGAATACGTTGTCGGATGCATATTTATATCCAATGTGATAAGAACCGATTTAGTTTTACCAAGAGGCCAGCACGAACAACCTTAATAGCACAAACTCGTAACTAGTAGCCAAATAATTCTTCTCTTATTATTCCATTAATCACTGAATGAGGCTATTTATAATAGCTACAATACTTACTCACTAAGAAAAGGGAATACTAATCCTACAAAATAGAAACTCCTAATAATTAATAAAGCCTACTAAAAATATAAATAATATTCTTCCTAAAATAATTAATATTATAATATTCATAAAATAATAATTAACTAATATAAATCACTTTTATCGTATGCCTTGACGTTCTGCCATGTACAAATACTCGTTATGCCTCAACGATGATATATCAACCACAATTAGACACCCGGTTATGTGGATCCGGTGGCTTGAGTGGATCAATAGACATAGTAGGCTCAGCTGGATTGGGACCAAATAATATGATCCTATCAAAATGCTAATAGGCATTTTTAATATTTTAAGTTTTTGTTTCTATATAAAAATTTAACAACACAATTTATTTATTAATCACATTAAAACAAATACATTTGTAGAAATTTAATGGCTAATACACGTTACACACGCACAACGTGTGTACCTTTATAGGGGCAAGCCAGAAAAGTTTTTCGCACCGGGCTGAAGTCAATAACTAATCAAAGTTCAACAAAAGACTTCTTGCAAAAAAAAAAATCTACTGTGAATTTTGTTAGCAATGGTGATTCAAATAAAGTAACAAACTCATTTTGAGTTGATGATTCATCCCTAATGTTAGCCTAATGAAAAACCTAATCCTTAATCAAATATGTAAAAATCTAACCCTAAGACTAAAAAAGGAAAAGAAAAGAAGGAAGAGAAATCTACATCCACCTTATCTTATTTGGCTGCTTATGATCTTAAAATAGGTTGATTTTGCATTTTTCAGGCTCCACTGCTTCAGCAATCTAGCCGTCCCACATTCCCCTAACCGTTCAGACTCTAGAGTCACCATTCGGACCAGTCTCCAGACCAGCTGAGACTTGAGAGTCATAGGAGTAGGAAAAAGGAAAAAAAATAGAGGGGAGAAGAGAGAGGAAAAAAAGAGAGGGAAGAAGCAAAGCTACAAGGCTATTACAAGACAGTTTTAGGTCAATCATTTTCTAAAACAAATTATATAAAATATAACCACTTAACAATCTTATGCTTTAAACCTCAAAAGAAGAGAAAAGCTTAAACTATAATAATGATGTCTTGCACAAATATTTTATACGAGTTGAAAATTTGTGCATTTTCTTGCCACAATGCCCAACAAATTGCAAAAAGGAATCTTGATCAACAATTTTTTTCATATTTTTGTACCATTTTAACAAACATAGAATAAACACTTCTATATAGATAAAAAAAATTTCAATTCTTATTCCTGACTATAGCCAGGGGCAGCCAACTAGTGGCTCCGCCCCTGTGCCTTTAGGCTCGTATACTCTAATGGAAAATATCGATGGTCTTATAGTTAATTTAATTAGTTATGAGTTGAAAAATGCAATATGCTAAATATTGATGTTGTTTGTGGCAACAAAGCCATTAACATAAAGTATATGTACGTGAACTGAAGCGATCCATTAGACTTTTTAACAAAGTGTGCGCATGCGGCACATGATCTCAGTTGAATCTCACGTTAGGTTAATGGTCAAAATTGGAATACCATAGGGGAGAATCTTTTTAAAGAACACAATATTAGGCTGAAAACCCTCCTTTCATAACGGTTTTATGGAGAAGACAATCAGTTTTTGTATTGTAAGCCTGATCCCTACTTTTTAACATTTTATAAGCAAAGTTGTTAGTTCCTTCTTTTATTTTAAAACTGTAAAAGTTTGGCACCTAAACTACCCTTCCTTTGCTAAAAGCGTAGACTTCTAACTGTTTTTACTTGTGGAGACCGATGACGTGGCAGAGAAAGAAAATAATGTTTATTAAAATTTAAAATGCTATAAATTTTAGTCTACAATTTAGATTTTGGCCAAATTTATAATTTTAGAAAGAATTTTTCAAGATCTTTAAATTGAGATCAGACTATAATACCAAATTTTTTTAAAAAAAAATCTTCTTAATTAGACTATGGAGACCCACAACTGTTTGTGATAATGCAAATTATAACTTGCATATGCAAGTTATAGTTTGCAAAGTATATTGTCATACATTTTTTGAATTTGCTTCGTAAATAGATTTTTT
Organism: Macleaya cordata; assembly: GCA_002174775.1. Lineage (NCBI taxonomy): Eukaryota > Viridiplantae > Streptophyta > Magnoliopsida > Ranunculales > Papaveraceae > Macleaya > Macleaya cordata. The sequence continues at coordinate 189,203 of MVGT01004443.1, read as the reverse complement.
TTACAAAAAAATTACCTTTATGCAAATTATCGTTTGTATACAATCTGGGTTTTATAACTTCGTGAATGGTTTTTATTTTTAAATTAACTATAGGCAATTTATAGTTTGCATACAATCTGGGTTTTATAGCTTCGTGAATGGTTTTTTTTATTTTAAATTAACTATAGACAAATTATAGTTTGCATACAATCTGGGTTTTAAAGTTTTGTAAATGAGTTTTTAAAAAAAAAAATTAACTATATACTTTTCCAGTATGAAATTATAGTTTGCATACAATTTGGGTTTTAAAGTTTCGTAAATGGGTTTTTTTTTAAAAAATTTAACTATATACAAATTAAAATTTCCAGTATAATATTATAGTTTGCATACAATCTGGGTTTTATTGCTTCGTGAATGGGTGTTTTTTTGAAAATTTGCATAAATTTTCAGTATACAAATTATAGTTTGCATACAATTTTAGTTTTTATAGCTTCGTAAATGTAACGCCCCGTACCCCAAAAATAAGGGACATTACCATCAGTCTACAAAGAGACTCAAATCCGGCAGAGTCTACCCTGTAAACTAGACCTTTTGTCACCTAATAAACACAGTGCATACAAGATATACGTAGCGGAAGCAAAAGAAACTAAGGGTATGCACTAAAATTGCCACCCATTTCTTTTTTTTCTCAACTCAATTGAAATCCCAACGATGTAGGACCAGGAGAAACCTGCAAATAACTACGACATTCAATCTTTCATTTAACATGGATATAATTGTGATATGATATATAGTTACGTTTGTTGTTCCCTGTCAATATATATATATATAGTGAGAAAGATAAGTAGGAGTTGTATTCATATGATAGAAGTAACATAAGGCTCACAACCGAGCCATAAAACATAAGTCTCAAGAAAAGGATTAGAAATAGAAACACGTCCACTGTGACTGAAGAGAGGAAAACCTACATCAAACCCAAAACAAGGAATCCCTCGCCAAGAAAACCTCGTCACAGCACCACTAAGGATCCTATCTCGATCCTCAAAAGTCAACTGTAAAACCACGAAAATAATTGGGTGAGAAACTCCGTAGATATATCAACCATCCTAATACCATCACATGCCGCGATTAATCCGATAATAGCTCAAAAGCATTTATAAAAGGAATGCATATTATATAGTTGATTGAGACATCAAGAAAATCCTGCATATACATATACAAACAATAGCAGTGTACTTCTGCTAGTATAGCCAAGGAACACGACCGGGTTACCCCAGTCAGAATTATTTCGAGATCAGTACCAAGTGCAACAATTTGACGACTGCAGACTAGACAAGGGCCCCCAACTAATCTAGAGAAGGTTCCCCGACAACCTTCCCCCGTGTCTAACACCCATCGGGCAGGCATGCGAACCTCAGCTAAACTAGTTACTTAACACCACCAACAAACATGGTTTACCAGGAAATAGTCATGACTTCCTAGACTTCCCTAGATGTACCTGTCTCCCTGATGTCCCATACCGCCCTGAAGACAAAAATACCTAGCAAAGCCTCAGATGGTGTACCACATCTGGATAAGCATGATCCACCATCTATGTAGAGAGTCTCCAACCTTTCACAAGCTTACCTTAGTGATAACATATAGTAGTATATATATAGGTCGTGTATCTTTTAAGTTAAGGTTCGAAAACTATTTTGGAAGAACCTTTTTTGAAAACCAAAGTCCTTTGTAGAAATCCTTTTTTTTTGAAACTTCGTCTCTTTTGAAATCTACATACAACAAGTGTAACTGGCCCTAAGGATGAGTGCTTTTATAAATACTTTTGAGCTGTTATCGGATTAATCGCTGCATGTGATGGTATTAGGATGGTTGATCTACCTACTGAGTTTCTCACCCAATTATTTTCGTGGTTTTACAGTTGACGTTTGAGGATCGAGATAGGATCCTTAGTGGTGCTGTGACGAGGTTTTCTTGGCGAGGGATTCCTTGTTTTGGGTTTGATGTAGGTTTTCCTCTCTTCAGTCACAGTGGACGTGTTTCTATTTCTAATCCTTTTCTTGAGACTTATGTTTTATGGCTCGGTTGTGAGCCTTATGTTACTTCTATCATATGAATACCACTCCTACTTATCTTTCTCACTATATATATATTTTGACAGGGAACAACAAACGTAACTATATATCATATCACAATTATATCCATGTTAAATGAAAGATTGAATGTCGTAGTTATTTGCAGGTTTCTCCTGGTCCTACATCGTTGGGATTTCAGTTGAGTTGAGAAAAAAAAGAAATGGGTGGCAATTTTAGTGCATACCCTTAGTTTCTTTTGCTTCCGCTGCATATATCTTGTACGCACTGTGTTTATTAGGTGACAAAAGGTCTAGTTTACAGGGGAGACTCTGCCGGATTTGAGTCTCGTTGTAGACTGATGGTAATGTCCCTTATTTTTGGGGTACGGGGCGTTACAGTAAATGGTTTTGTTAGTTTTTTTTTTTAAATTCTGTATTCATGTATGATCTTGTTTTAAAGATCTTCAAATATGCTTTCCAACGGTAAAATTTTTGTTCAAATTCGATTTATAATTTAAAACTTATGGCCGTTTTTATGTTAAATTTTATTAAATGAGGTTTCCTAACATGCACCACCGTTACTCAGCTGAGGGTTTTTCTATCTTTTTGCATCGCTCTAACGTGCGCCGAGGACTGCCTGTGCATAAAAAAAAAGTGTCATCCCTATCATTTTTTCCATGCATGGGTATATCACTTATATTCCGTTAAAAGAAGCGATCATACCATAAAGGTAACTGTTAACCCTTTGAGAATACAAAATATTTTGCTAGAAACCTTTTTTCCAACCGTTTTAAGTAGAGGACACTCACTTGTTATTTTGTAAACCCAATCCCTACTTTTTAGCATTTTGTGAACCCAAGGGTAGTTCATTTGTACAGTTTTGGTACCTTTTTTCTTAAAAAGGTAGACTTCTAATTATTTTTCAATGTAATGATGTCACTTTTCTTATAAATGTCCTAAAAAAAATTCAAAAGCAAGAAAAAGAAGACTGTCACTTTGAATGACTCTGATTCTGAATCTGAAGGTTCAATATATTTTTGTTACAATAAAAAGAAAGTAAATTATTGTGCTTATGTCATCACTTCATTAGGAACCTCCAACGACCATTCCTGAAGGGGACATAAAGATGAAAGTTGAATGTGTTCAGAGTGATCACAAGATAAACAAAGAAGAAGAAACCACAAAAGTGTTCTTTACTTTTTCAGAAGCTTCTTTAAAACTCACAAAAGAAAGCTAAATGTGTTCATATATATGCAAAATATCATATGGGAATAGATTTGGCAAGACAAGTTTTCTTCTTTAAAACTCACAAAATGTCCACCAAAGTTCATAAACTTCAAAATCCACCATTTTGATGTCCACAACCACACATATGACACATGGGCATTCTATTAACATGTCCATTAAGGTCCACAACCACCAACACAGAACTTCTGTGGACATTTTCAATGTCCACAACCACACACATATTCCATCGACATTATAAATGTCCATAACCACACACCCCTAGTAAGTAACATCAAGGATTCATCAAATAAAGTAACATTTTTTTTCCAAAAGGTGGGATAGGAAAGGATTAGAGTATAATTACAATGGCCAATTCACATATTCATCATAGAAAATACAACCGTCCAGTTCATCAAAGGGTAATTTTGGATTCATGCCCCTATAGTTGAGTAATGTTTACATCACCATTAAGGTAAACCATTAAGGTTTATGCCCTAGATAATTTAGTTTGACAACATTGAGTATGATATTTGATAATTACATTATCCATTAGATGGATTAAATGTCGTTTAAAAGATTATGTTGTAAGTAAATTACTTCTTTGAAGTATTCATATATAGAGAGATGTAATTTACTAGTTCTTCGAATTCTTGTAATGTTCATAGTCAATGATGAATCTAAACAATTCATCAGATAAGGCTATAACATACTTGACCTCTATATGATAGAGTGATGTATCTCTATCACGAAAGTGGTGACTCTAAGTCAGTGTGTTGGTGTATTTGAAATACATTGAATATCCTCTTAAAAAATCAACTCTTAGATCACTTTGACAAGAACAAATTTGTTCTTACCCAAAGGCCAGTATGAACCGATCAAAAGCAATATAAAATTAAAAATAACTTCTCTTTTGTATTGATTTTGTTCCCTATAATGGGTTTCTATAGAAAATAACAAGAGTCTCTACCGTCATAAGCAAACTACTTCTAATTCAAAGCAAAAAACAACTTCCTAATTCTATTGAAATAGAAACTCTAAAAATATAGCAAACCTTCAAAAATAAATAAGCAACTTCTAATTTTAGTAAAAAACTAATGCAACTCATCTGTCCTTCACATCAACTTGAAACTGTTGAATACCCCATTATTATTTACCTGTTTGGACAAAAGACAAGGAGGAATGGGCCCATGAATTGCTACCTTGCCAATATCACATGATAATTTAACATTATATGGAGATTAATTTGATGATCATGAGCTCGATGGGGAGGTAGGATGGTTGGTGCAACAAAGACATCCGAATATGAGGAAATTGACTCCTGTATCACAGCTGGTATATTGTTTAATACCTCTTCATTGGAAACTTGATTAATCTGGCAAAGAAGGCCTGGAGCTCCTTGCTTGATCAACCTCTCTATTATATGACTATAAGCTACCTTGGTACCACCTTTATTAATTGGTGCCAATCAGCAGGATTTGATGTCCAATGATTTTAAATTCCATGGTTATTTTTTCGAAATCCCAACTGATGGGTCGCAAAGTCTGTAACCATTGTGTACCAAGCACCATGTCACATCCACCAAGTGGTAGTACATGAAAGTCAGTAGTAAAAGAATAATTCTGCAATTGAAACCTTAAATTTGGGCATCAACCAGAACATGCAATACAGGATCCATTAGCAACTACAACTTCAAAACGGTCATCGTAAATAATTTCGAGACCCAAGTTTTTAGGAATTGAAGGATCTAAAAAATTATGAGTGCTACCCGAATCAATAAGAATGGTTACCTTTGCCTTTTTTATTTTACCTTGTATACGTATAGTTTGGGGCGCATACGAACCTGCTAGGGCATGCATAGAGATCTCCATTGAATCCTTTTTAGTAGACGGGTCTGATTCTGGTGCTACATTCCTCTTCACTCACTTCTTCACCTTCAATTAGGAAGAGAGTTTGTGTTTTACACCGATGGCCTCGGAACCACTTCTCATCACAGTTATAACATAGTTGTTGTCGTCTTCTCTCCTCAGCTTCTGCTGGTGTGAAATGTTTAATTGAAGGTGCTTGTAAAGTAGCAGATGCTCGTGGTATAGGGGTACTGATCGAAGGATTAAATTATGGTAAGGTCCTCACTGTTTATCTCCGCAAGGCTAACTTTTCATCTTGTAAGCGTGCTATTCCAATAACATCCACTAAGTATCGAGGTTGGAATGATTGAGTCTCTAATCGAACATCATCTTTTAGACCCCTTACAAAACAACTGATCATAAAATCGTTATTGAGGCCTGTGCCATGATTAGAAAGCCGTTCGAACTCCTCTATATAGGCAGCTAATGTTCCGGTCTGACGAAGCTTGGCGAAAGAGCCAGCATGATCTTCAAATTTATCTTGACCAAAACGTTTCAATAGTGTAGTAGAAAAATTTTCCCATGATAGATCTGGTATTATTGATCGCAACCATTTATTCCATTGAAGGGTTCTTCCATCGAGATGAAATCCTGCTAATTTAATTTGCTGATCTGGTGGTGTGCGATGATATTCGAAGTATATTTCTGCTTGATACAACTAATCTTAGGGATTGGTTCCATCGAACTGGGGAAGCAAAAGTTTACGTGAGCGATTAACATCGTAATCGTGATGTTGGGGAAATAGAGTCGATGTAGCTTCTGGTGTATACGGCTTCCTCTTCTCTAATAATTCCATTTGCATCTTGAGTTGGCTATTCTCTAACTTCATTGCATCAAGTGTAAGATCGATATCCTTAATCTGTTGTTCCATGATTATTTTCTTGTGGGCTCGGATTAAGGTCATACAACGGGGAAGACTCGAGGTAACATTGATGAAGATGAAGTGGGTAGAATGGTGATGGCCGATGGTGTGGTGGTAGGATAGGAATCATGGCTCTGATACCAATTGATAAGAACAAATTTGTTCTTACCCAAAGGCCAGCATGAATCGATCAAAAGCAATATAAAATTAAAAATAACTTCTCTCTTGTATTGATTTTGTTCCCCATAATGGGTTTATATAGAAAATAACAAGAGTCTCTACCGTCATAAGCAAACTACTTCTAATTCAAAGCAAAAAATAACTTCCTAATTCTATTGAAATAGAAACTCTAAAAATATAGCAAACCGTCTAAAATAAATAAGCAACTTCTAATTTCAGTAAAAAAAACTAATGCAACTCATCTATTCTTCACGTCAACTTGCATCTAAAGTTGAATACCCCCTTACTGTTTATTTGTTTGGACTAAACACAAGGATGAATGGGTCCATGAACTGCTACCTTGCCAATATCACATGATAATTTAACATTATATGGAGTTTTATGCAAAATAGTAGCATCTGAACTATTGGATCTTATCACACCTCCATGCGCGAACCATACTATTTAGACATAAACCACTTAATTTAAATTTATACAACAAATTTTTTCTTTTAAGAGTTCTTTACAAAATAAATAATATAAGTGTTTAGGGAGCCCGTCCAAGTAGCGGGCTAGTGGTCTCCAAGGAGTGGGCTAGTGATGTCCAGGCTGTCCGCCCAAGGCATAAATGCAAAAACTGTTAGAAAACCAGTAAAAATCTAGCGTGTTAACAGTAGGTAGATCGAGGCGTGTGAACACTGCCCTTAAGAGAAGATTCGCCCCTCTCGGAAGTAATCCGGGTGCAAGCAGGTTATGTTGACGATCACTCTCCAGGGTACAACGATCTAGCTCGTCAAGTATGCACTACAATGAAGAGCTCCGGTGAACAGCTTTGAGTATCCCTCTGGTGTGAGGAAGACAGTACGAGAGGAAGAGGAAGAAGATGAGTAGGAGAGGTAGACGTTCTGTGTGTTCTCTGTTTCGTCCCTCTCTCTCTCTAATATGTAACGGGAAAGGGAGACAGGCAGAGAACACGCGTGGGTCAACGGGGAACACAAGGGAACACGCGTGGGTCAACAGGAAACACGCGTGGGACAACTGAAGACACGCATGAGACATCAGGGAACAACAGAAAACACGCATGAGATATTAGTCCATCTGTACACATGACCTCGTGTGTGTGAGGTAAACTGGGCTGAACGCAAAAGGAAACGGAGCAAAACGAAGCCCAACCCCTGCACACACGCGAGGCCCAAACCGGTGGATTTGCACCCTCCCTGCGTGCGTATCGTGCGGGCGCATGCCCGGTTAATGGGTTTCCGGATCAGGCCCCCAAATTCCAACGTAGGCTGGATTTGCCTCGTGCGCGCGAGGCCCACCTCTATTACTTGCTTACCACTAATGGATTCAACCATACCTCATTAACAAGGTTTCAAAAGGTATCTCAAGCAATGTGGGACTAAAAGTGTAGATGGTGTATCTAGTGAAAGGTGATGAGAGAATGAAATAAGGGGGACACCATCACATGGGGGGCAATATAAAATTACTTAGTGGGAAACAAAGGACATGGGTATTTTGAAATACCCAATAAAATACAACAATCCCCCACATGTTTCAAAATACAAGAGTAGGAAAGAATACACCAGAGGAATATGAAGATCAGTGTATCAGGAATGGTGCCTTTCGGGCTATGAACCACCCTTAGGACAGCAGATCGTCATTCACGGAGACATGGTGAAGCATGTAGCTTCTATGAACCATAGTTTCCATTTGTGAACAAGAGGACCTGTCATCCACACTAATCCCCAGAACTTAGCTGTTCGCAGTTTGGCGCCTTTTGGTCCTGCGCTCCCTGGATTTCATGAGTGCTCTAGAGAACTTGCCTAAGTTCTAATAGGAATCGACCCAATTCCACACTCATATAGGTGAACTTCCATCAAGTATGTACTGCAGTATTACATACCACCCAAATTAGGGCTATGGAATTCATTAAGAGCATAGCTCATCCTCTCATCACTGCAGTAAGCACTACCACGCCATAGGAAGGGACTTCTCGAGAATATAAGTGTAGTGCATGTGGGATGACATGTGACTTGTTATTACCCCTATGAACCTACTTCATGGGATCTCCAATCACATAGGTGGGGTTACCATCACTGTCATCCCGTAGTATAGGCAAAAGTCCCATTCCCCTCGACGCTTCAACCACTATCCTCCTATTTAGTGGTTTTGTCAGAGGATCGGCCAAATTCAACTCTGACCTCACATAGTCCAGGGTCACTACTCCAGACTCAAGCAGCTGCTTAATTATGCTATGTCTTAGACGTATATGTCTACTTTTCCCATTGTAGATTTTACTCTTTGCTTTTGCTATTGCAGCCTGACAATCGCAAAGCATATGCACAGAAGGAGGTGGTTTCACTCCAATGGGAAGATCTGCCAAGAGGTTTCTAAGCCACTCAGCCTCAGAACATGCCTTCTCTAAGGCGATCAACTCGGACTCCATGGTAGACCGAGATAAACATGTTTGCTTGGAAGACTTCCAAGTCACTGCTCCTCCACCAAGGGTAAACACATAACCACTAGTGGCTTTGATCTCGTCTGAATCTGAGATCCAGTTGGCATCACTATACCCTTCTAGTACTGGTGGAGAGCCACAAAACCTTAGTCCATAATCAATTGTGCCTTTTAAGTACTTGGCTACCCTATCAAGTGCAGTCCAGTGATCCTTGCTAGGATTATGAGTATATCTACTAAGTCTTCCAACTGCGTAGGCAATGTCAGGTCTAGTACAATTCATCAAGTACATTAGGCTACCAATGATTTGGGCATATCTAGGTTGTGAAACACTATGTTCTTTATTCTTTTTGAGTTGAGAATTAGCATCATAAGGGGTGGAAACAGGATTACAATCAAAGTAACCAAACTTCCTCAAGAATTTCTCTACATAGTGTTCCTGGGATAAAATGAGACTATCGCAAGATTTAATGATCTTGATTCCCAGTATCACATCTGCTACACCCATGTCTTTCATGTCAAATTTAGATGCAAGAAATAATTTAGTCTCATTTACTACATCGAAACAAGTACCCATGATAAGCATATCATCAACATATAAGCATATAATGACATAAGAGTTGGAATCAAAAGTCTTAAAGTAGACGCATTTATCTGCCTCATTAATCAGATAACCATTAGCAAGTAACACACTATCAAATTTCTCATGCCATTGTTTAGGTGCTTGCTTCAAACCATATAAGGATTTAACTAGTTTGCATACTTTATGCTCATTACCAGAAACAATGCAACCTTCAGGTTGATCCATGTAAATTTCCTCTTCTAGTTCTCCATTTAAAAAGGCAGTTTTGACATCCATTTGATGAATAATCAAATCATGAATAGCAGCTATAGCAATCAAAACTCTAATAGAGGAAATTCGAGTAACAGGCGCAAAAGTATCAAAATAATCAATGTCTTTCTTTTGAGAAAACCCTTTGGCTACTAATCTGGCTTTATACTTATCAATAGACCCATCTGGTTTTAGCTTTTTCTTGAAGATCCACTTGCATCCAATGGTCTTAGTACCAGGAGGTAAGTCAACTAATTCCCAAGTGTGATTACATAAGATTGAGTCTATTTCAACTTTAATGGCTTCCTTCCAGAAAGGTGCATCACAAGAGGTTATAGCATCATGATAAGAAAGAGGGTCATCATCTACATGGAAGGTATAAAAGTCATTACCAAAGCTAGTAGCCTTTCTGTCTCTATTACTTCTCCTTACTTCTAGCTCAGGTTTTTCAGGAGGTTCAACAAGTTTATCATAAGAAGAGACAGATTTATCGATAGATAATTTGAAAGGAAAAACATTCTCAAAGAAATCAGCATTCTTAGTTTCAAGAATGGTGTTGACATCAACTAGGTTGTTCTCACTTCTAGTTACTAAGAATCTATACGCAGCACTATGATCAGCATAACCAATGAACATACAGTCAACTGTTCTGGGTCCCAGTTTTCTCTTTTTAATCTCTGGTACAAGAACCTTGGCAAGACACCCCCACACTTTAAGGTAAGCTAGATTGGGTGGATGCCCTTTCCACAATTCATAGGGTGTCTTCCCAGTTTTCTTGTAGGGAATTCTGTTTTGAATGTGACAAGCTGAAAGAATAGCTTCCCCCCACAAGTTCAAGGGTGCTCCAGAACTAACTAGCATGGCATTCATCATTTCTTTTAGGGTTCTATTTTTCCTTTCAGCTATTCCATTAGACTCTGGTGAGTAAGGTGGTGTAGTCTCATGAATAATCCCATGGTTTTCACAAAACGTGTTAAGAGGGTTAGACTCATATTCTCCCCCTCTATCTGACCTAAGTCTCTTTATTTTCTTATTCAATTGGTTTTCAACTTCTGCTTTGTATTTTAAGAACATTTCACCTGCTTCATCTTTGTTTCTAAGCAGATATACTTTAGTGTACCTAGAATAATCATCAATAAATGTAACATAATATGATATACTTCCTTTGGATACAGTTTGTTTCAAATCACCAAGATCACTATGAATTAGACTAAGCAATTCAGATTCTCTTTCAACAACAGGTTTACAAGTTTTCTTGGTTAGTTTTGTCTCAACACAAGAGCTACATTTATCAGGGTTAACATTAGTAAAATTTGTTATCAGACCACATTCTTTCATTTTCTTGATATAAGGAAAATTAACATGTCCTAATCTACCATGCCATAAATCAATGGAGTCAAGCAAGTAAGCAGAAGAAGATGCATTGTCATTAACTATAACATTAAGTACATTCAACATAAATAGTCCCTGACTACAATACCCTTTCCCTACAAAGGCTCCATTCTTAGTGAGTACAAGTTTATCTGATTCAAATGAAAGTTTGATCCCCACTTGCCCAAGCAAAGAAACAGAGACAAGATTACATCGAATTTCAGGAACATGGAGTACATTACTCAGTGAGAGGATTTTCCCTGATGTCAGTTTGAGAAGAACCTTTCCTTTTCCCACTACTGGTGTGGATCTGGAGTCACCCATGTATATATGTTCTTCTCCTTCCCTCACTGGAATGTAATCTGAGAAGGAATTTCTATCTCCACAAATATGGCGAGTGGCCCCAGAGTCGACCACCCACTCCTTCTTCCTAGCTACCATGTTCACCTGTGAAACAACAGCAACAATGACATCCCCCTCAACTAAATTAGCTTTGGGAAGGTTGTTGTTTCCATCTCTACGTTTCCTGCATTAAGCTGCATGGTGTCCAGGTTTACCACAAACATAACAACTTCCAGGTTTCTTGAAGGCAGGGTTATGGCCTTTGTGTTTGGTGCTAGAGTTGTGCTTATGACTGTGTTTCTTGAATTTGTTGTGATGTGGTTTACTGGAGGTTCCTTCAACTAGATTTGCTTTAGAGTTAAGCTCTTTAGCCTGATCAGCCTTGTCTCTAAGTCTGTTCTTTTCTTCAATACGGATGTGAACTATAATCTGTTCAAGGGTCATCCGTTTTCTCTTGTGTTTCATACTGTTTTTATAGTCCCTCCAAGAGTCAGGTAGTTTTTCAAGTAAGCAACCAGATACAAATGATTTAGGCAGTTCGATTTCTTTATTTTTGAGGTCACTAATCAGTGCATGATATTCATGAATTTGTGAGGACACATCCTTATGTTCAGACATTTGGAAATGCAGGAAATTACCTATAGCATATTTTTGAGTACCAGCATCTTCAATAACATATTTTTGGATTAGATTTTCCCATATCTCATATGCTGATTTGAAATTGCAGTAGATATCGAATAAGTCATTGGACAGGGTACTTAGAATAGTATGGCGGCATACATTGTTACCTTTTGTCCATTCGTGCAAAATTTCGTCATAGTTTTTCATACCTTCAGTAGGTGGTTGGAGTGTGAGGTACTGCGCTAGATTCATCACGCCCAGACTAGAGTAGATTCGTTCTTGCCAGCGTTTGAAGTGAGTTCCACTAAACAGATCTATCTTTGAAGTATCTGGAAGTGATCTGGTGGTGATGAACGCAGTGTCCATAATCTTCTCTTAAGATTGTTAGAAAACCAGTAAAAGTCTAGTGTGTTAACAGTAGGTAGATCGAGGCGTGTGAACACTGCCCTTAAGAGAAGATTCGCCCCTCTCGGAAGTAATCCGGGTGCAAGCAGGTTATGTTGACGATCTCTCTCCAGGGTAAAACGATCTAACTCGTCAAGTATGCACTACAAATGAAGAGCTCCGGTGAACAGCTTTGAGTATCCCTCTGGTGTGAGGAAGACAGTACGAGAGGAAGAGGAAGAAGATGAGTAGGAGAGGTAGACGTTCTGTATGTTCTCTGTTTCGTCCCTCTCTCTCTCTAATATCTAACGGGAAAGGGAGACAGGCAGAGAACACGCGTGGGTCAACGGGGAACACGAGGGAACACGCGTGGGTCAAACGGGGAACACGAGGGAACACGCGTGGGTCAAACGGGGAACACGAGGGAACACGCGTGGGTCAACAGGAAACACGCGTGGGACAACAGAAGACACGCATGAGACATCAGGGAACAACAGAAAACACGCGTGAGATATTAGTCCATCTGTACACATGACCTCGTGTGTGTGAGGTAAACTGGGCTGAACGCAAAAGGAAAGGGAGCAAAACGAAGCCCAACCCCTGCACACACGCGAGGCCCAAACCGGTGGATTTGCACCCTCCCTGCGCGCGTATCGTGCGGGCGCATGCCCGGTTAAGGGTTTCCGGATCAGGCCCCCAAATTCCAACGTGGGCTGGATTTGCCTCGTGCGCGCGAGGCCCACCTCTATTACTTGCTTACCACTAATGGATTCAACCATACCTTATTAACAAGGTTTCAAAAGGTATCTAAGCAATGTGGGACTAAAAGTATAGATGGTGTATCTAGTGAAAGGTGATGAGAGAATGAAATAAGGGGGACACCATCACATGGGGGGCAATATAAAATTACTTAGTGGGAAATAAAGGACATGGGTATTTTGAAATACCCAATAAAATAAAACAAAAACTCTCATCCCTCTGCCAATATAGCAGAATTCTCACCCCCGTAGGCTATAAATGTCTTTAACCTCTTCCACCACTCAATTTGTTTTGCAAATTAGGCCAAGATTTAGCACCATTTCGGATGGTCTAATATAATCCAAATCCAGAACTTAATGAACACGTTTTCACACAGGAAAACACAAATTAGACTTAAGCAGGGTTTTTGAGTGAGTTAAATCCAACGCAATCAATCAATCAATCATGTGCGAATACTTTCCCTTAGATGGTGGGATCTCTATGATCACAAATTTGAACTTTAGTTTCTTAGGACATTAAAGGAACTCAACTAATTTAATATGAGAGGGGATACTTGAATTTGATGAAATCAGTAGTTCTAGAATGATTGATTTCTGATTTTTTATATTAATGATATCTATGCGGAGTGAACATTCTCATTTAAAAAAGTATATATGGATTGAGTTTTATAGGGGCTTTTTTAACCATAGGTTGTGTATCCCCATTCAGTGTTTTTTTTTTTTACGAATTACTTGGGTTATCATCAATGCGTTCTCTAAGCTATAAAGCATTTCAAAACTGCAGAAACTACATAAAAAGACTCGATCAACCAAAAAAAAATAAAAAATGCATTAATAACTCTAAGGAACCAAAGAGTACAAGGCTGGACTTAAAAGAGCCCCAACACCCAGACCAAGCAAAAAAACAAAGGAGCTACATGGACTCAAAACAGAGGAGCTACATGCTCTACCTCTAAACTCTAAGCTTGCTTGTGGAGCTACGTGGACTCAAAAGAGCTACAAATCAATTTTGTTTGGTCAGTCCTATGCTGTAAACATATAGATAGAACTGTCACAGGGTATTCTTGAAAGACACATGCCAATTGATAAAGGAATTCAAGCAAAAAATAATAAAATCAGCAATTCATCACATGATCGAATAGTTACAAAATCTCAATAGAGAGATTATAAGAATTGCATCACAATTTTACACAAACTAATTAATCAAACTCAAACATGAAATTGTTCTAGCTGTACATCTTTATCCCTCATCAGAGGGACATAGTCCCCTAAATTATAAACCTCCAAGTATTCAGCTAGGTCGGACTTGTCGATATTCTGGTGGTGGTATGATTTACAGACAAAATAGATGATGGTTTGGATTACAAGAGCAAAATGAATCAAAATAGTCAGCAACAAAAAGAAAAAGATTCCCAAACTCACTCTACTCACCATCCTGACTGATTCCCCATGAACAACTAGTATTTTAAAGGCGATCAGTATAGCAATAAAACAGAGTTGAAGCTTGGTGAAGATGAAAGCTGAAACCCATATCTTTCCCTTAATCAAGGCTCTGCTCTTGATCATGGCTTTAATACCATAAACTTCTTCCATTACTGATACCACGCTTGCGAGTTGCCAAACGACGCTAATGTAAACTAATCCGATCAAGTAAGGTATGGCTATAATAATAAGAAGTACCAACGTGGTAACCCCCCCTTCCCCTTCTGGATCGAACGTCAGATCGATAATCCAATAAGCTAAAAAAATTGCCAAAAAATTGTACACAATTAGGATGAAGAAGTTCCACAAGAAAGTGATCATAAGTCTTTTCCATACTTTGGGGACTACACTGATGACCTTCTTGAATGTGATATCTTTGGAAGTATAGATGCAAGCGATTGTGTAGACGACGGCGGAAGTGGAGAGGAGGGAGAAGATGAGGAGGAGGAGAAGGTAGATGGCCTTGAATATACCGAAACTGATCCATTCGGACACGATGTGAGCGTGGATCCTATTGAAATTAGAAGTTCCTCTTGTGGCAAGGCCCTCGACATCTTGGCTGTCGTCAATCTTGGCTAAGATTAATTCAGATATTTGGATTTGAGCCAAGTAAATGAAGGATAGAGGTAGGATGAGAGAAAGGGTGATCCGTGAAAAGATCTTCCTCCATGACACTGTGATCTTGTAAGCTTCTTTGTAGATGCCAAAGAGTCCCATGAATTGAAGCTCCTCTGGTTCTCTATCCATGATTAATTTTCAATTTCTTTCAGAGAGAGAGAAAGAGAGAAGGAGAAATGTAGAAAATAATGAATTAGATTGACTGTAGCTATATGGGATTGATTTGGGGAGGTGTTGATAGTTGAATCTGAGGGCGAGAGAGAGAGAGAGAGAAGTAGACTTCGGGGTGGACTTTGAATTGTCAAACAAAATTCTTATTACAATATTAAATTAAATAAAATTATAACATTGCTGGTTAATTTCATATGGAAGGAAGTTCAAGATGGGCAGTTGCGAGGAAATTCTCGATGCCGGAGTGTGCTTTTGTTAATTAGTGTTGTTATTGACACTTAAGTTTTTTATTTGTTGTGGTCTAAATTGGTTTAATTTTAATTAATTTAATATAAAAATATTTTTTATTGGGGGTGGCTTCCCTTTTTATTTTTTTCAATAATTTTTCAACCTATGCAGTAGGGTTTATTTCAAGCATTCGAGCATTAAATTCCTTATTCAGTAGGGTTTACTTCACACAGATTTTCATGGAGGATGATTTTATTTATAGTAAAACTCCATTAATGAGTGAGATCTGTAAAAAAAAAAAAACTCAATTTATGAGACGGTTGGTTTTTCAAATTTCGTAAATAATTATCAATAACATCATTCGAAGATATTGTCACAATCTTTTTTAATTTTTTATTATTATTTGTAAAAAAAAATAAGATAGAAATTTAGGGCTCACGAATAGGACTCGGCCACGCAAGGGCGAGTCCTAATGCTAAGACTCACCCGCCCGAGGCCGAGTCCTGCACCTAGGACTCCCTCATCCACGGGCGAGCCTTAGTATCAAGTCTCCTCTTTCTGAGGCCGAGACTTCCCATCAGGACTCCCTCATCCAAAAATAGCCAAAAAATAACCAAAAAAATTAAGATTAATGAAGAGAAACGAACCCTTACCCTTCTTCTTCGTCGGACGATAAACGAGGGGGTAGATTGAGTCGCTTCGACCTCGCGATCGACCTTCTCCTTCGTTGAATGCTCTCAAATGTAAAAAAATACACTTGATTTCTTCCACTAAATGGTGGTTTAGGAGCTCGACCTCTAGAGTTTTAGAAACGAAGGGAAATAGGGTAAGGAGAAGAAAGAGGGATTGTTTTATTTTTTGGGTTAAATTTTTTTTTTGTTTTATTAAAAATAATAATTAATGTTTAGAAGTGGAATATCTTCAATCAAAATGTGGGATAAAAGTAAAAAATTAAGAGATACCCCTGAATGTAGGCCACAACCGAGAAAAAACTTAAGTATCAATAACAACACTCTTGGTAATTATAAGACTTAAATACTAGGTGGACCCTTCGGAACTTTAGAGGACATTTTAGCCTGTGGAGCTCAAATGAAGTTGATTAATCTAAGGGCGGTTGATTTTTCGTGATGATGTTCTTTTGCACTGTGTATAATCATCATCACTAAAACTTTAAAGTCTTTAATTCTCCATTGACTGTGGATTAATTCTCAATCATAATTAAATTTGTAACAACCTTTTCAAGGAGTTATAGATTTTAAAATGACGAGTCCCCCCATAAGCGCTTCGTGCGTGTGAGTTGGTTGTCCATCCTCCCCACATGTGCTTCACGCGTGTGGATTGGATATCCAAACGTGCTACGCGTGTTACCACCTATGCACGTGACAAACTTATTTGCCTCTACGCGTGTGCGAGTTGACAAATTTTGCGATGCCTTATTATTAAAAAAATCAATTTTTATATGGTGCCACTTGTAGATGAATCCCGGACTAATATGGTCTGAACATTGAGGAGATCTTCTGTATACAAAATTAGCCCTTGAATCAAATTTGAGTGAGCTCTAACATTGGTGCAAGTGGAGTGTAAACCAAATGTAAATAAAATAGATATTGTGTGAGTCCACTGATAACGATGTATAATCAGATGTGATCTAGACGTCGATGAGATCATCGCCCAAAACAATTAGCCCTTGGATCGACTCCATACGACCCCACTGGAAAGTGTAAACCAAGTGTAAATAAATAAGGTTATAGGACACAATAGGTATTTGTAAAAAACAAATTCAAAAAAATTCCAAAAAAAAAAAGAAATTGTGTAAGGACGCGGCACGCCCCTCATTTTGGCGGCTCTCCCTCCCTCAGTTTTCTCTCTATATCTATCTCCTCCCTTTTCTAAATTCTCAATGGCTTAGGGGGCTGCATCCAGCCGTTACTATTGGCTGATGCAGCCCTTATATAGTAAAAGATATAATTTTTTGTGAGGTTAGTCTACATGGTAAAAAAAACTTTCTACTAAAAATCAATGGGGTTGATATTAGGATTCCAATATGGATAGAGGATTTGCCAAGTTAAAGGGACCCCCAAAATACCCAATTTAGTTAGAGGGGAAACTCTTTTTTACTAAAGGTGAGGATAACCCTTGCTCTATCTAAACCCACCCTATTTTACACCCCACTCCTACCGCTACCAGCATCGTCATCATCATCTTTACCACCCCACCTCACCGCTACCACCATCACAAAATTTATTTATATCTCTATCCAAAAAAAAAAGAAAGAAAATAGCATAAGCTACAACAACAACAACAACAACAACCACCATCAACATCCTCACCGCCACCAGCCTCACTCCACTGATATCCCATTCTCTAAAGTCTCTTTCTCTCTCTTTTTTTTTTGTTAAAAATAGAGACCCAACAACCACCACCAATAATACCTCCACTAACAAATCTTAGATCTGGAAAAAAAAAATCGACCATTAGTGGTAGAGGATGAAGATTGTGGTCGATTTTTCTTTCAGGTATATATATATTTCTCCTTCTCTCACATATAATATATATGAGAGGAGATTATTGCATCCCCTCTTAGAACACCCCCTTATAACATCCCCTCATGTGGAGTCCACATGCGATGCATCTAAGGGCTGATTTTTTTAGAAGATGTTCTTCTCACTATGTATATCATTATATTAAAAAATCATTTCATTATAAAACTTCTAACCCCCTTCAAATTAACCTTTAAAAATTAGTAACTATTTGAGGGGTCAAATAGTTACTAATTTTTAAGAAGCAATTTGAAGGGGTTAAAAGTTTTAGAACGAGCTGATTTTTTAATATAATGATATATATAGTGAGGAGAACATCCTCTAAAAAAATCAGCCATTGGATGCATCACATATGAACTCCACATGAGGGGGCGTTATAAGGGGCCGTTCTAAGAGGGGGTGCAATAACCTCCCTCTCTCTCTCTCTCTCTCTATATATATATATATTCTCCTACTCTCTTCTCTCTACGCTATTTCTCCTGATCTCCTGCCTTCTCCCCCCTTCTTTTTGTTCTTTCTCTTTTTCTCAATCTTCCTCTCTCTTCTCTTGCATGGTGGAGCGGTGGTGGTGGGGCGGCAGTGATGGTTGTGGTGGTGGTGGTGGTAATAGTGATGCTGATGGTGCTTGTAGTAGGAGTGGGGGTATTTTTTGTGGAATGTAATTATTTAAAAAGGAAACCCTTTAGTAGAAATACACTAAAAGTTGAGTGGGAGCATCTTGGCCTTAAAAGCCAATTTTTTCAGTAATCCGTTCATTTTCGAGGGTCATAGTGGAGGTTCTTAATATCAAGCCTCCCACAACATCTGTTCAATTCATTAACATACAGCATAGACCAGAATGTCCTCTAAGGGTCCCTAACTGGGTCCCGTAAGCATTGCTGGTTAGTTAAGAGTATCATTTAAAGTGTGCGTGGTTTTCACTAGTTTGACTTCCCTAAGTCTTCCCCTTGAATCAGTGGCTTGGACTTGAAACTTCATTGTCAGGTGAAACTTCATCCCAAGTTCCTATTTTGCTAATAATATTATCCCAATCCAAAAGTTGGTGCACACGATCTACCATAGAAAAATAAGGGGTTATTTACATGGGTAGCCAATTAGAATTTAGATAGATTCTCATGGACTCACGAAATCCAGAGGTATGTGGTTGCAGACTTTGGTGAAATCCACAGAATTCTTATGTTGGTAGTTGTGGATTTCATCAAAGTCTATGGAAATCCTATGTTGGTAGTTGTGGACTTTGATGAAGTCCATAGAAGTCTTATGTGGACTTAAAAATGGCAGATTTGTGAGTTGATGGACTTCCATAGACTTCTATTAAGATTTGTGGAGAAAATTTTGCTAGTCAAATCCAACCACTATAGGACGGAATTTGTATAGACTTTCTCTCTCTCCTCTCTCTACTATAATCATAATATAATAATAATAATAATTATTATTATAATAATTAATAACAAATAATCATAATGATAATTATGAATTTTATAATAGTATTTATATTAATCATTAATATTAATGATTATAATAACTTTATAATCAATAATTTATAATAAATTATATTTAATAATTAAATTTTTTAAATAATTATATTAATAATGATAATATTTATATAATAATTGATAATTAATAACTTAGAATTATAATTATTAATTTACCTAATGATAATAATTCATACTTATTATAAAAATTATAAAATAATAATGAAAATACTTATTAATAATTATAATTAATATCTAATGATAATTTAATAACTTGTTATAATGGTACCAAGTTGTTTTGATATATATTTTGTTGTTAGATGTTTGTTTTACATTGATTATTTTATTTTATTTTACAAGTCCTCTAAAGTCTGTAGAAATCCATAGACTCTATCATTAAAGTCCCCAAGAGTCTGTAGAAGTCCGTAAAGTTTACGAGTGAAAATTCTTAGACTTTGTCTCTGCAAGTTCTTAGACTTTGGAAGAATTTACCGAAGTCCATGGACTCTCTCACAATCCATCAAAGTCCGTCATAATCAAAAGTCTATGTAAATCCGTGTAAATCCTAATTGACTACCCCATGTTAGGCTTTCCATATTCAACCCCCTCTTATTCAACCTTTGGGCCTATATGAAGATAATTTATGGGCAGATTTTAGGTGAGTACTTTCTTTTCATCATGTGGACCGTTGATTTCCAATAAATATTTTATGAGATTAGAAGTTTTAGAACAGGCTAATTTTAAGTGAATATCTTATCCTCAGTATGAGTCCCACAAAAAATGGACTCCGAAGAGGTTGAATAAGTAGGGGCTAAATAACCCCTCTAAGTGAAGATTTGGGTAGTCTTTTTGATTAGTGAAATGTTACTCTACATCCAACACGATCCATCAATCATGTGTGAAGAAGATTTTCCCGTATGCGATGGGGTGGGATCTCTTTCGTCAAAAATTTGAACTGTACAGAGAATCTTTAGACTGTAAAATAACTCAATTCATTTTAAGAAAAATAGCCAAAACGTCTAATATATAATTTTTTGATTCCATTTGGTCCAAAAGATTTTCAATAAAGCTAAAATATCTTTTTTAAAATTTTTCAAGTATATTTATTACTTTTTAAACATTTTTAAGTCTGTTTAGTCCATTCCTTAGTATTCATGTTTTATCCTTCATATTTTTTTCAATCACCTTCTTGTCTTTTTCTAAGTTGTACAGTTATAGGAGAAAGAAAGTTAGTTATCTTTTTTGTTTTTAACTTCAAAATGTTATATCTCATCAACTAAAATTCAGATTTTGACGAAATTCATACATTTGGAAA
Source organism: Macleaya cordata (assembly GCA_002174775.1). Lineage (NCBI taxonomy): Eukaryota > Viridiplantae > Streptophyta > Magnoliopsida > Ranunculales > Papaveraceae > Macleaya > Macleaya cordata. Next base: position 168,407 of record MVGT01004443.1, on the reverse strand, counting down.
ATACTTTTCGAGATCTTCAAAACTAGACCAGTCAATAATATTTTCTAAAAAGAAATCACGAAATTTATGCCACAAACTTGCAAAAATATTTGTGCACACAGTTTTTAGTAACAAATTATAACGAATACATATTTGAAAAATGATCTCGACGAATGCTTTCCATGTTAGGGATTCTAGGTTTTTAAAATTTAAACAGGCAGCGGAATTAAAATTAGTTTAAAACTATTTCCTTGAATCCCTTTTTAATACTTAATCGCTGTTAGGAATCTTAAGAAGGTTGGAGGATCATTACCTTTGAAGCGTGATTGAAGGAGACACTATGTTGAACTTCTCCTCTTCCTGCTTCAATCCAACGGAGCGGATCTTCAAATCTGT
>MVGT01004443.1:70208-163358 GCA_002174775.1 Macleaya cordata | reverse complement strand
AAGTCTAGAAGTCTCTACTTCTGTGATGGAGATACATCACATCACTTACGTGATCGACTTCAGTATATTATAGTCTTCCAAATAACGTGTTGTTTATTTAGACCATGAACAAAGCATTAACTGATGAATCATATCTCTCCTCATATACAACACTTGTATATGAATAATTCATCGGAATTATTAATCTCACCATGCATGTTAAATATGATAAATTAAATTAATGATAAATCATGTAACCATAGATGTCAAACTTGTTGTTTTTAGGGCATAACCCCAACATTCCAAATTATAAATTTTGTCAAAAATTAATTTTTATTTTTAAAGTTATGAAATTTTTATTTGAAAAATAAAAATTTAAAAAGTAATTAGTGCTAACATGCACCTATAGTTAAGGATTATTTTGAGGTAGTTAGAGGATAAATCTTTTCAAACTTTAGTTTTTGATTAAATAGACTCATAAATTATTTGGTAACATAAAGGGACTAAAATAAAGTCATATTGGATGTTCGGACGTTCTCATTTGATTTGATTGGAGGCTACTATTGACATCTAAAAATGGGACAAGGGCAATTAAGTGATAAGGAAACTGTATTTAACTAAGGGCATACAAAGAAATCATTGGGACTCTCCTTGGTTGGTCAAAACACATTGACCAAATGCGTCCTTTGTTTGCTTTTCTGTTCTTTGGTTTTGCTAGGGATTTCACCTAGCTTGTGATTGTTTCTTTTGTCTTGTTAGTTCATGAAAATTTTCCTTTTGCTTAAAAAAAAAAGATTGAGGTGCCAAACTAGAATTAGATATTAATTCTAAGGATTAAGTTAAATTTGGCCTATCGAGCAAGCTAATTTTCCCTCCCATGAATCATGAAATCAAATTCCTCTTCGGGATATGATTTGGTCAGTAGTCTAATCCATAGAGCCCTCTAAAGCACCTGAGCCAGATGGTTTTCCGACAAAATTTTTCCACCACTGATGGGAAATTGTGGGGGATCAAGTTGTTCATATGGTCCAGACTTTTTTTAGGACCAAACACCTGCTCACTAAACTCAATAGCATCTTTCTCACACTGATCCCTCAAAAGAATTGCCATTAACTGCAGTAGACCTTCGCTCTATAAGTCTTTGCAACATTGCCTATAAGATCATTTCAAAAAATTTAGCCAATAGGATGAAACCACTTTTAAATCATCTCATCTCATCCTATCAATCGACTTTCATCCCTCATAGGCAGATAACCGATAGCATTGTTATGGCATAAGAACTCATTCATACCATGAAAAAGGAAAAAGGCAAACATGGTCTAATGGGAATCAAATTAGACATGTCTAAAGCTTTTGATATAGTTGAATAGGATTACCTCATCCAGGTCATGTGCTCTATGGGTTTCTTCTAAGACTGGTGTTACCTTATCTTTCAATGCATAAGTACCCCATCCATCCCTGTCCTCCTCAATGGCTCGCTGATGGACCCATATATCCCCACAAGAGGTCTGAGACAAGGAGACCCACTCTCTCCTTCTCTCTTCATTATCTACATGGAAGGACATTCAAGCCTCCTTTTGAAGGCTGAAGGCTGAATCTGGTCATCAAATCTATGGTATCAAAGTATCTAGACATAGTCCCTCTATCTCACATCTACTCTTTGCGGATAATTGCCTTATCTTCGTGAGAGCTAACTTGATTGAGACAAGGAATATGCATGCTAGATCTTCTCACAACCTTTGGAGAGGCATCTGGCCAGATGATAAATTTTTAAAAATCTGAAGTTTTTTTTAGCCCTAACCTCCTCCCCCAGATTTGCGAAAATGCTTATCAAAATACTACGGGTTAAAAAAATCTCAATCAACAATAAACACCTTGGAGTTTCCCTCTTTATAAATAGATCAAAAGCAAAATGCTTTGAACCCCTCAACAATTTCAAAGCAAAACTCCAAAATTGGAAGGGAAAGCTTCTTTCACAAGCTGGACGAACTACCATGGCTAAGACCAGCATGGCAGCCATTCCCATCTATCAGATGTCATGCTTCGCCCTTCCCAAAAAGGTTACATCTGATATGTCCTCCATCATTTGTAATTTCTGGTGGGAAAAACCTGAAGGGAAGAGGGGCCTCAATTTAAAGGCCTAATCCTCACTCTAAAAGCCAATTGCAGATGGGGTATTAGGGCTCCGAGACCCTCACCTAGATAACCAGGCCCAATTTGTAAGAATTGCATTGCGTCTAACCCAACAACCAGAATCCCTATAGGCCTCCATTCGAAAAGCAAAATACTTCCCAAATAGTAAACCTTTGGACCCTGGCATAAAAAAAATAGGCTCTTGGATTTGAACTTGTATCCAGAAAAGCCTATCTCATATCAAGCTTCACCACATTTGGGAAGTGGGGTGAGGATAATCCATTAAGATTTGGGACGATAATTGGATTCCTTCTCAAACACTCAACACCCCAATAAACTCGGCCCAATTAGATATCCCTTCTTCAGTTAATTAACTCATCAACCATCATGGCCTATCATCGGTTATATTACTAATACTTCAGACAGTGTTGGATGGAGAGCAAGGGCTGACCTGCAAAACATCCACCATCTCACTGCTTCTTTTACTAGCTCCAGCTTATTTTCGCTTATCGATCAGCCAATGCAGTTTCTGATGCCCTTGCCACATCGACAAGGACCTCAACATATACAGTTATAGAGGCTGATCCGCCGTCTTTTGTTTATGACTTACTTTCTACAGACTCCTCTCATGTAACCGAGGCTTCGACCAGTTATTAGTTCTGATATATTCTCAGTTTTTTTTGTTTTTTTGATAAGAACATAAGATAACCATTCAACCCGCTGCTAAATCAGCAGCCAAGGAGTTCAAAATACAGCTAGGTGGGGAAGTAGCAGACCACAAATTTGCAGTATTACAACTTAAAGCAAATTGCGCTAGATTATGCGCTACAACATTAAAGTTTCGCCTGACAAAGTGAAAAACTAAAGAACGAAAAGAGTTTTTGAGCGATCGAATGTCTAAAATTAGTCTACGAATTCTCCAAGGTATCACATTTTCATCACCTTCAATATATTGAATCATAGATTTTGCATCACCTTCTCTAATGCAATATTGAAGATTCAAATCAAGAGCAAATTTGACACCGAGTAGGAAGGCGTTAGCTTCAGCTTCAAGAGGAAGAGCTGAAGCAGCACATAAGGTAATACAACCTTGGAAAAGACCATGATGGTCACGAGCCACTGCTGATGAGGCTGAAGATCTGCTGCAGACCGCACCGTCCACATTGATTTTGAAAAAACCTGAAGTTGGTGGTTCCTATGATGTTTGATTGATGATGGGCATTGATAGAGGAGTACCCGAGTCTGAAAAAGTCGCATCTGAGAAAGAATAGTCACAAGTTAGATTAGTAGCAGCACCAATAATGGATTCAGTATTAAGTCTCTTTTTGTTGAAAATCACATCATTACGTGCCTTCCAAAGACAGCAAAGTAAAGTGATACCAAAGCTAAAGTAATCATCACTAGCTTTATTAGACAGCCAATCCTAAAGCAGAGAATGAATAGATAAAGATGGTTCTTGAATACGATAGTGATGTAAATAATATTTGCGGAAGCGTTTCAACTCTCAACTCAACGATTTCTACTAATCAAAAAATATATTCATTATAAAACTTAATTAATTTTCGTACTAGGAGCTCTTTATATAGATAACTCCTCACCAAAGAGCCCAAAACTTACTAAAAACCTAAAAACTTGCAACCCAAGTAAACTACTAACCTAAGGACACTTTCTAAACATAAAATAACTCAAAAATAGCAATTTAAGACCTCCTAAAATACCTACCAAAAAGCTAATACGAAATTATTAAAAATAGAAACTATTTTCTCTCTCTAGAATATTTTGTACACATCAGATAGTCTAAAGGTGAAACAAGTAAAAGACTTCGAGCCACAAAACAATTTATAAATAAATGGCCGATGGTCTCCTCAAATAAACCACAGAGAGGGCACTCAATTGGGACTGTTGTTTAGCAATGGCAGAGCGAACAACAATGGCATTAGAAAGTATTCGCCAAGCGAACATCTTGAACCTTGGAGAACAAGTTTTAATTTTCCAAAATTTCTTCCAAGGGAAGTTAATATCATACATGAATTTGAGGAACTAGGAGCTTGCTCTTGAAGAACCTTATAGAAAGATTTCGTAGTAAAATTACCTGAAGGTATTCTGAGCCACAAAAGCTGATCAGATTGGTCCGTTTGAGGTATAGAAATTTTTAAAATTTGTTGAACCTCAAAAGGAGGGAATAGATCCTGCAAAAGAGAAACATTCTAAGTTTTGCAATTCGGATGAAAAAGATCCTTAACCCATACTAAATGAGTAGGGATAACAGGTGGAGAAGTTGGTTTAAAATTACCACCAAGCGTGGGAATCTAGGGATCATGCCAAATATTAATGTTAGCACCATTGCCAATAACCCAACATGTATGCTGAAGAACTACATCCCTAACTTTTAACATGGAAGACCAAGTAGAAGAAACACCAGCAGAGATGTTACAACTCCAAAATTCTTTATGTTGTAGGTATTTAGCCTTTAACAATTCTGACCATAAAGAATTAGGATGCTAAAAAAATCTCCAAACAAGTTTAGCCAAAAGAGATTGATTAACCAATTCTAAAGATCGAATGCCTAAACCTCCTATCTCCTTAGGCTTACAGAAAGATGACCATTTTAAAAAATGCATTTTCCTGTTCTCCGGCTCATGACCCCACCAAAAATCACGTATAATGCCAAACAAGGTGTTCAAAATAGTTTTAGAGATTAAATAGGTTGCCATAAAATAAATTAAAATAGCAGCCAAACAAGATTGAATTAAAGCATGACGACCAGCATGGGATAAAGTGCCTCGCTTCCAAGAACAAAGTTTAGCCTTGAATTTATCAATAAGAAATTAATGAGAGGAAATCCTACTATTTGGTTCAAGGAGGTAACAACCCAATTTGTCAGTGTTTGTTATGATTCGAACACCAAAAAAGCAGCAATATGATGTCTTCTCTCAACAGAGATAGCCTTACTGAAGTGAATAGATGATTTATGATAATTAGTCTACTGACCAGACCAAGAGGTGTAAAGCTGCATGATATTTTGAAGAGCAAAAATATTATTATCTGTAGCCACACCAAAAATAAATAAATCATCAGCGAAAAGCAAGTGTGAAATGGTAGGAGCCGTATGATTCACCTTAATACCATTGTAGAGACCTTGAGAAGTGTATTTATCAATGAGCCAAGACAGACCTTGAGTGCAAAGGATAAATAAATACATGGATAAAGGACATCCCTGACGAAACCACGTTCACTAATGAACTCGCTATGTGCCCGACCAGAGATCATAATGGAAAAGATGGGGGTTGTGACACAATTCATAATAAGATCATGAGCCGAACCATTAATACCAAAACCCTCAAGAATGCGACTCAAAAAAACCCAATCAACCCTATCATAAGCCTTAGCCATATCAAGTTTCAAGGCAAAAGAGCCTTGTTGAGAGGTAGATCTATTCATAGAATGAAAAATCTCCTGAGCAATGACTAAATTATCAGTAATTTGCCTAGAAGCTACAAAAGCATTCTGATTCCAGGAGATAACATCATTAAGGAAAGGCTTGAGGCGGTTATTAATAATTTTAGTAACCACTTTATATAACACATTACAAAGAGAGATTGGTCTGTATACAATTGGAGATGCCGGGTTACTAACCTTAGGGATGAGGGTTAGATAAGTATGGTTAAGATTTTCTAGTAATTCAGAAGTTCGAAAAATATTCTGTATCAAAATGGTGACTTCATCACCGATAAGGGACCAAAATTTCTTATAAAAGAGCACCAGATACCCATCTGGGCCTGGTGATTTAAGAGAACCCATGGCCATACAATTTAAACTATGAAGAATTTCGTCCTTGTCAAGGATGCAAGCAAGCAAATCACTTGCATTACCAGAAAAAATAGGATTAGAACATAAAAATGTTAGTTTGTCGATATTTAGAAGGACTCTTATATAGAGTCCCATTAGATTTTAGAAACTTCTTTCTCTTGTATTTGAGGGATCTGCTATTTTAGGTGGTTTTTTTTTCATATCTAGTTTAGGATTCCCTTTTCCTTCTAGGATTGGGATACCTATTGGAGGCTATAAATATGAGAGTAGGGCATTAGCTTAAAGTATTCAGAAAACAACATTGAGAGTGTGAGATCTCTTATAAGGGTTGTGAGTCTGAGAGCAAGAAAAAAGAAGGGCCGGCAGCCCTTTAGGGCTGCCATATGGCGTTCAACCATTGAGAGATGGTTGTGAGTTAGGTCTTGGCAACATTGAGGTTTCTCTTGTAAGAGGTTGTGAGGTTTTCTCTTGTGGAGCGAGGGCTGCCATTAAAGGTGAGTGTTTTGTAACTGTTTCTTCGTTATTTTCATATAGTGGAAAGGATCATCATCGCCCGTGGATGTAGGCAATCTTGCCGAACCACGTAAATCTTGTGTTGTGTGTGGTTTGTTTGTTTCTCGTTCTTTCGTTCTTGTTTTGCATATTTGATTCGTCTCGTAGATTGTGCATATGCGATTGAATCGATTTCTCCGAAATTCCTAACAAACTGGTATCAGAGCTTTGGTTAAGGAATCAGATTGGCAGGTTCGACCAAGGAACCGTGTAGTTTGTTGTTCGACAAACTAGGATCTGAGTTTTGAGTTATTCGATCGTGTTGAGAGATGACATCAAGATTTGCAAGGGTTTTTCGAACACGAGGTTCGATGTGTAGAAGATCGACGGGAAGACAGATTTTAGACTGTGCAAGTCCGTGAAGGATTCGCTGATCCAATAAGGTTAAGCACAAGGCCTTGAAGGGGAAATCAACGGATGTGAAGGATGATGACTGTGGAAGAAGTTGCAGAACTTACATGACGAAGTCTCTCAAGTAGGTTGTTTCGAAAGAAACAATTGTATTGTTTTTAGTTCAAAGAAGGTACGGCTATGTTTTACCATATTAATAATTTACGTAAGGTTATTTGTGAATTATTGAATGTGGGTGAAGTAGTGCGCGATGAAGATCATGCCATGTTACTGTAGTGTTATCTTTCCAAAAATTATTTGAATCATCGATTCAAGGTCTATTGGCATAAAAGGAAACTATCTCTTTAGATGAGTTTAGGTGATGCAATAGATGACATTCAGGTTGTATGCTTGTTTGTGAAGGGGAATGAGTATGTACTTGGGAAAAATCCTAGAGTTAAAAAAAAAAAACCAAAAAGGAGATTAATGCTTTTAGTGTCACTAGATATGACACATGGAGGGAAGTCAAGTTTAGTTGGAGCAGCAGTAGCTGAGGATGGTACAGATACAGGAGAGGTGTTGATGGTCACATCGGGTGATTATCGTGAGGTATGGATTCTTGATTCTGTTTGTTCTTATCATATATGTCCCAATAGGGATTGGTTCACTTCGTACAATGACGTGGATGGAGGTCATGTAGTGTTGGGTAATGACTTAGCTTGCAAGACGATTGGGATAAGAATGGTTCAGATAAAGACCAGTGAGGGTAAGGTGAAAATCTTATCTGAAGTAAGACACATTCCTAAACTGAAGAAGAATTTGATTTCTCTTGGTAGTTTAGAATCCAAGGGCTACAGTTTGTGGCTGAAAGGGGAGTTCTAAAGATAGCGGATGGTAACTCTAGATTGGTGATTCATTGGGGTACAGTAACAGGTGGAGTCGTTGGAACTGATGACAAAGAAGTTCTAATCTCGAAAGGTTATATCATATGTAGCTGGGGGCATATGAGTGAGGTGGGATTAGATGTGAAGAGCAAAGAAGACTTGCTAAACAGGTTGGAGATTGCCAAAGGTGAGTTTTGTGAACGGTAAGTTTATGGAAACTGGAATAGGATAAAACTTGGCAATGGTGTCCATTATTTTATTACTTTGGATGACATCCATTGGGATGTGTGGATGCCAGTTAACGAAGGTATGAGATTTTCTTTCATTGAAGACTTTTCTAGGAGAGTGTGATTGTGTGTCATGAAGGTAGGAGAAGTCGTTGGAAGTTTATCAAAGTGGAGGACTATGGTGAAGACCCAAACTGACAAGAAAGGATGGCGACTTAGGTTCATCATTGGGGGGAAATTTATGAATGTTCCCATAAAGGAGGATTGTCAGATTGAAGGCATAGTGAGGCACTTCACAGTGAGAGAAGCATCTCAAAGGAAAGAGATAACGGGAAGGATGAACCGGACCGTAATGAAGATAGCATGGTGCATGTTGAGTAAATAATATCGGGCTGAGGAAGTTAAACAAGCATGCTCTCTTATCTACAGAAAACCATCGACAACCATCGAGTCGAGGAAATATTTTGAGGTATGTTTATGTAATTTTGCTGGTTATGATTCTATTTTTTATATGTAGGGGTTTTGCTTATTTCCATGTTAGGGAGAGTAAGCTAGATCCATTGTGGAAGGAAATGGTTATGGGCCATGAGAATGGAGTCAAATGTGACGAATTGTGGTGTCCAAAGAGCCACAAGTTTGTGTTCAGCAAGGATGTTACATATGTGGAGTCTGTTTTGCATTATCCTAGCAAACAGAGTTCGACTTGGGTAGAGAAGGGTGTTGGTTATTCTGGGCAGGTGGAGGTTATACTTCACACAGGATTCTACGTCAGAAGATGTAGATGAGGAAGAGGTTCCTATAAGGGGATCTCGGCAACAACAGGAAGTGAAAGTTCTTTATTAGTGAAAGGAAGAGGAAAACCATTAGAGCATCGGTTTGGTATGGCTATAAGAGGTCGTAATCTATGCATTATGGGCTTATGAAGATAAGTTGAGAGCAGTGATGGGTGAAGAGATGAAGTCTCTTTACATGTATTAGGTTCTTGTGGAGCTACCTAAGGGAAGCAATGCAGGTAGGTGCAAATGGGTGTTTACTAAGAAAGATACAACTCCAAGCACAATTGACACACGGTATGAGACGCAATTGTTAGTCAAGGGCGATGCACAAATGGAAGGTGTGTATGAAGTTTACTCTCCAATGAAACACACTTCTAACCGTGCCTTGTTGGCTAAAGTGGGATCCATGGACTTAGAGTCTGTACAACTCAAAGTCTTTATAGCGTTCTTGAAGGGTGTTGTGGAGGAAGACATTAAAATGTCGCAGCCCGGAAGTTATGTTGTTGTTGCAGGGAAGATAATTCATGTGTTCAGATCAAATGAGTTCTTGTATGAATTGAAGAAGTCGCAAAGGCAAGAGGTTTGGCACAGTGATTGAGGATCGGGAGTTTACATACAGTTTGTGTGATAACTATGTGTATTTCAAAAGGCTACTAGGTGGTTCCTTGATTATCTTACTGCTATACGCTAAAGACATGCTTGATACTACTACGAGCATGGTGGAGGTTGACACGGTCAGATCTCGCTGGAGTATGGAGTTTGATATGGAGGAGTGGAGTGCAATTGGTAGCTTGGTCCATGTGGTAATGTGCACTCAAGTTGACATTTCATAGGCAGTTCATGTTGTTAATTATTTAGCGAATTTGAGAGAACAACATCGGCAGGCAGTGATGTGTGGGTATCTATAGGGTACTGTTGATGTAGGAGGGGTGTACCAACATGATGGTGGTCTAGGATCACATGTTTGTGGCTACGTAGATGCGGAAAATGCGGGTGATGTGGATCAATCGAGACCTATTAAAGGATATGCTTTTACATTGGCACAAGGTCCGGTAAGTTGGAGGTCAATATTACAGTTAATTGTTATCAAATAAATAATGGAGGCAGAATTGATCACTATAACAGAGACCATGAGAAGCCATTTGGCTGAAGGGCTTGACTGGAGATTTGGGTGTTGAGACGTCGAAGCATATTAATGTTCATTATCATCTAGTGTGGGATACTATAGATGGTGGAGGATTTTCTGGATTGAAGATTCACATAAAGAAGAATCTTATAGATATACTGACAAATGTGGTACCATTGATTAAGTTTGAACTTGCTCAAATATCCTACAGGTGGAGGCGTCGTGAGGTGCAATGAGGTGGCGATGATGTACGTGAAGAGAAGAATAGTAGAGGAGCCATTTGGCAGAATATCGTCAAAGGTGGAGAATTGTTAGTTTGTCGATATTTAGAAGGACTCTTATATAGAGTCCCATTAGATTTTAGAAACTTCTTTCTCTTGTATTTGAGGGATCTGCTTTTTTAGGTGGGTTTTTTTTTCATATCTAGTTTAGGATTCCCTTTTCTTTCTAGGATTGGGATACCTATTGGAGGCTATAAATATGAGAGTAGGGCATTAGCTTAAAGTATTCAGAAAACAACATTGAGAGTGTGAGATCTCTTATAAGGGTTGTGAGTCTGAGAGCAAGAGAAAAGAAGGGCCGGCAGCCCTTTAGGGCTGCCATATGGCGTTCAACCATTGAGAGAGGGTTGTGAGTTAGGTCTTGGCAACATTGAGATTTCTCTGGTAAGAGGTTGTGAGGTTTTCTCTTGTGGAGCGAGGGCTGCCATTAAAGGTGAGTGTTTTGTAACTGTTTCTTCGTTATTTTCATATAGTGGAAAGGATCATCATCGCCCGTGGATGTAGGCAATCTTGCCGAACCACGTAAATCTTGTGTTGTGTGTAGTTTGTTTGTTTCTCGTTCTTTTGTTCTTGTTTTGCATATTTGATTCGTCTCGTAGATTGTGCATATGTGATTGAATCGATTTCTCTGAAATTCCTAACAAAAAAATCATGTTGCACAGGTATATAATAGTCAGCAGAAAAAGCCATTTGAAAGTGGTCAAGGAACTTTTGAATGATAACCCCTGGTTTACAGGTCCAAGAACCATTATCCAGACGGATGCTATCAATCCGATTCTTACGTCTCCGTTTTTGGACAGAGATATGAAAGAAGCATGTATTCTTATTATTGTCGCGAATTAAAAAAGCTTTGCTTCGTTGCTGCCAAAATTCCTCTTCCATAGTTTGAAGAGTATTAAATTCGTTAATCAAAGCTTTTTCTTCACGAATTGTAGCATCATTAGGGGCAAGAGATTGGAGTGTACCAATGCGAGACTTAATAGCCTCAGATTTTTTAAATAGATGCTAGTTATGGAACTAGATAAACTAGAAAGTCGAGACTGTAAACTACCAGAACTATCATGCCAAACATCATGAATAAAATCTTTAAAATCAGCATGATGAAGAAGATAACTCTCAAAACGAAAAGGAGGTTTACCTAAGCGACGGACCTTGGTCGTAGTGAGGAGAATCGGTGCGTGGTCACTGTTTAATCTGGGCAGGTGGGTAACATGAGCATGAGGGAACATTAGGCACCATTTAGAGTTGCCAAAACCCGATCTAGTCGAACACTGGTGTTAAACCAAGGGGAGCGCATATTACACCAGGTATATGTTGGTCCAACAAAGCTAAGATCAATAAGATTGCATTCAGTAATCATTTCTTTGAAAGCCCGGAGTTCTGCAGATGAAACTCGTCGACCCCCTCGCTTCTCAGCTTGGCTAGTGAAAGCATTAAAGTCTCTAATACAACATAACGGGAGAGTTGAACTTTCGGAAAAGGATTTGATACGGTTCTAAAATCTCAGCCGATCAGTAGATTGTGGAGGGCCATATATGCAAAGTAGGTTCGAATCAGAATGACCACCAGACTCATGTACTCAAAGATGAACCATCTGCTTTGAACTTAAAACAACTTGGGCTAAATTTCATCAGACCAAAGAACCCATAATCCACCACTTTTCCCAACAGATCCAACAATGTGAAAATTATTGTACCCCAATATTTGAATTCGAGCAAGTGACCTTTCAGAAGATAACATTGTTTCAGAAATAAAAATAAGAGTAGGTCGTACTGCCCTTAGGAATGAACGAAGTGTTCGAATTGCCGAGTCATTCCCTATACCTCGATAATTCCACGATAGCATCAACATTGACCTTGCGGCTGTTTGGGGTCAGCCGCCACCACCCTATCATTACCAGTAGCATTGTCTGCCTCCATACTAGAGACGCGTTAAGGAACCGGAGTCATAGCATCATCCTGATTGTCTTCATCCTCAAGTTAACACTTTGAACGACCTTCATTAATAACAATGCCAGCATTTGGTCGTTTAAAGCATCGTGCTGAATCTTTAATACGTCGACTCTTACGGGAAGCAACACAAATTTCTTTCCCCGGTCGATGATTAAATTCCGCTAGAGTTGGTGAGGGAATGTGAGTTTCCAAAAAGCCCATAGATGGTTTGAGTAATTGTTGCAAACAGTTGAGGGCCAGAGGATGATGAGGGTACAACACGTGCTGGATGTTGCCGACTGTTACCAGAACGGTTCAAATTTTGAAATTCAAAAGGACCGTTATCAAAATGTTGAACTGTTGGCGTAACCGACAAATGGCGGTTGTCAGTTTCAGGGCGAGAAATGTTCGCCGGAGAAGAAGCAGAGGATTGATACGTAAATCTTAAATTAAATAAAAATAAAAGATAAGAAAGGGGAAGAAGAACCCACTTCGAGGGAGGTGGAAACCTCCATTAACAAACTTGGTACAAGTTTGATAAACAAAACACAATTATCATTATTCACTGATTGTCTTAGTACAATGAATGTCTTTAAATAGAAAACAGGAAAACACAATATAACTACCTCCTAGTAACTTCTTTAGATAATTCAAACATTTAAAATATAACTAATAACTACACTAATAAGATAATAACTACACATGCCCACGTGGCACTTAGGTATGCGAGGATGAAGATTCCGTCCATAAACTTCGAACCCTTTCCGGAGAAGGCCGACGATAATCTGCCCGAATACTGTCTGAGTAACGAGGTCTAATGATGTTACTAGGATCAATCGGAGAAGATGTCTGAAGATTGCGAGAAGTGGAGTCCATGAAATAACTGGACACATCCTCATAGAATGGCCAACTCTCCCACAAAAGTAGCAGAATTTTGTTAATCGCTCAAACTTGATCATAACCAAACATTCCTTGGAGGATGGTAGAGTGACCGAAATAGATTGTCGCAGAGGGCGATTGAAATTGATACCCACACGAACCCTTGCATAACGTCCCCAAAATGCTGATTCTGAAGGATCAATTGGAATAACAGTACCTACCTTGGCTGCAATCGGAATGACAGAGCGAGGGGTTAAGTAATTGACGGGGAGACCGTGCAATTGAATCCGAAATTCTACTTTATCAAATAAGTACTCCTCTGGTAATTTGTCAGGGTCGCATCGCTCAATAATCAGTAGATCATCATTAAAACGGAACCATAAAAAACCACCTCCAAATCAGTAAGACTTTCAAATTTCAACAAGTATGAATTATTATAGAATTCAGAAATTTGAAAAGACTTAAAAGGGTTCCAAGAACGACTAAACATCCGATTCAGCACAGTAATGGAATAAGTACGGCCATTGATGAACCATAGATCGATTAGGAGATAGGGGTGGTGGATCAATATCTTCCATTAGGATAACATTTGGGGGTTCATCATCATTAGCAAACAGGTTTCCAAAACGGTTCAAAAGATCTTCTGTTGTAGGGGAGTTCGGTGGAGAATCTTGATTTGCCATGGAAGCAAAAGAAAGGATGAAAAAGAACAACAGTAAAGAGCTCACCAAAAAAAGATGAAGAGAAATCACTTAATAAAGTGAAGAGAAATCACCATCGTAAGAAAGTGGTGAAGAGAAATCACTTAGTAAAGTGAAGAGAATTGTAAGCATTGACTTGATAAATATCTTCTAATTTGTTCAGGAAAAGGTTTAAACTTAAAAACCCATAACTAAGTAGATAGTCCCTGCAAAGACTTGAAGGGGATCCCGATATATTCTCAGTTACTTATCAAAAAAAAAATAAATAAATAAAAACAAAAAAAGAGGGAGGTTATTGCACCCCTTTTAGAACGCCCCCTTATAACACCCCCTCCTGTGGAGTCCATATGTGATGCATTCAAGGGCTGATTTTTTTTAGAGGATGTTCTTCTCACTATATATATCATCATATTAAATAATCAGCTCGTTCTAAAACTTTTAACCCCTTCAAATTACTTCTTAAAAATTGGTAACTATTTAACCCCTCAAATAGTTACTAAAAAGTTACCAATTTTTAAAGGTTAATTTGAAGGGGTTAGAAGTTTTAGAATGAAGTGATTTTTTAACATGATGATATAAATAGTGAGAAGAACATCCTCTAAAAAAATCAGCCCCTAGATGCATCGCATGTGGGCTCCATAGGAGGGGGCATTATAAGGGGTGTTCTAAGAAGGGTGCAATAACCTCCCTCAAAAAAAAATCATGAAACCACGAAGAGGCTTTTGACTTTTTTTCTCGTTTTTCTCTTATTATGTGGGTCCCACATAAAGTTTGGACCATTCACTTGATAAAGTGCTTGCTTCACACGCATAATATTTCACAATATTCTTATTTTTATATAACTAGTTTTGTGTGGTACATGAACACTTTTTATAAAAAGTTATTTTTAGTTTTATTAGCTTTTAGATATATTTACTAAAAAAAAAAACTAATTGACGGATTAAATGTTAACTTTTTTTTTTGTAAAATATAAATTACAAAATATATACTACTAATTTTCAATATCGGTTAATTATTATTATTATTATTATTATTATTATTATTTTACTTAGACTTGTATTTTGCTTTTTAGAAATTCTTTCTTTTAGTTTTGATGAATTATTTTATTTTAAAAAAAAAATTTAAATAATTTATTTTTTAGAAATCTTTTTTATTTAGTGGTGATGATTTGGCAATCTAATTTTTTTTTTAAATTTTAAGGATTAATTTGGTGGTAATATTTGCCAACTAAGATTTCTTCTTTGTAAGATTAGGCGCAAACTCTATTGCTGCAGGGATTGTCATGCGTGATTCTGAAGGAACTTTTATTGCTGGTTCTTGCTTTTATGATGGAAATTGGCATGGTGTTGATGCCGCCTTGGAGGCAGAAGCCAGAGCTTTCCTAAAAGGATTGGAAAATGACACATGATTTTAACTGTTCATCCATTATTATTGAAGGCGACTCTAAAAATATAGTTAACTATCTTCTCGACGATCGCCTCAATTATTATTGGCGCATTCGTAGTCTCATTCTCGATTGTAAAAGGATGATGTTTTTATTTTCTCATTTAGAAATTAAGTATGTGCCTAGAGGAGCAAATGTTGTTGCTCACCAATTGACACAATTTGCTATTAGAAATCAGTCAAACAACTGTTGGTAGAGAGAAATTCCCTCTTGTATTGTCAGCCATCTTTGTGTTGATAGGCTTTTCTTTCAATCTTTAATCAAATGATTTACCTTTCAAAAAAAAAAAAAATTAGGCGCAAACTTGAAGATCACATTTCAAATTTAAAGTTAGTCAAAGTTTGGTTACACGTCATTCGGTTTTGAAATATCCAAGTAGGTATGGATAAGGTCAATTATTGGTTGAATACTTCCATGAATTTTTATAAATAAGGTATTATTTGTTCAGGGTTTTAAAAAGAAAATGCCCATATTAAGTCCTGCAAATGGTTCAAGAATTAAGAATTTTGCAAATGGTTACTGATTGTGAGTTTTAAAGTCTATGATGTTAGTAGAATTACTTATTCCATTACTTTGAAGGACTTTTTAAGGATAAATAGATTTAGTTATTCCATGTTCTGATAGGTGTATGATTTGCGGTTTGGAAGTAGGAGTAATGCTAACAGGACTCTACATTTGCACTCCAAATAATACCTCAGATTATAAAATTAATATGAGAGTCTAATTTTAGTTTAAAATCAGTCTAAAATCAAATTTAATTTTATAATTTGAGATAATTGTTTGGGATACAAATTTAGAATTTTGTAGCATTTCACTTGGAAGTCGATGACGGTTTGGATTAATACAAGAGCAAAGTGAATCAAAATGAACGGTCAGCAGCAAAAAAGAGAGATTCGAAAACTCACTATACCCGGCCACTATCTCAAGTAGCAGCCCTTGACCACCAATAGTTGTGGACCAAAGTTTGGTGCCACTAAATATATTATCCCAATAACATAAAAATATATAAATAATAAATAAATAAATGTGTTTTTTTTTTTTTTTTATTGTAAGTCAAATCATACCAAACATCCAACGCGATCAATTAATCAATCATGTGGGAAGAAGATTTTCTTTTACTAATCCAGATCTCTATAATCCAGTTTCTTAGAACAGTAAATGTACCGAATTGACCAAGTGATAGCTCTACCACTTCAGGGTCTTATTTTATTATTTTGAAAGTAGATGCAGACTCAGCGGTAACCAAAATTTAGACTTCCCATCTGCAATAGTATGGAACTCAAAACTACCCCCCAAAAATTTGCTTCTTCATGTGGCAGGTGTCATTGGGAAAGATCTTAACATTGGACAATCTCAAAAAGAGGGGGCATCAACTGCCAAATGCATGCTTCTTATGTCTACAGTGCGAGGAATCACCCGACCACATCTTATTACATTGCCCATTCGCCAAATCTATATGGAATCAAATTCTTCCACTCTTTGGTTGGTGTTGGTGCTTCCCCAAAACTGTTTTCGACTTGGCATGTTGCTGGTCCTCAAATGGCTTCTCAAAATCAGGGAAGCTAGTATGGCAATTCATACCGGCAACAATCTTTTGGACAATCTGGCTAGAACGAAACCGTCGTGCTTTTGAAGGAAAGATAAAGGACTCAGATAGGCTGACAATCGAGGTCAAATCACTAATTCACTTTTGGACGACCTCTCTATATTCAGAATTTAGAGTCCCTTTCGCGTGTTGTATTTTCAATTGGGATGCTTTGTTCTTGTAAAAGATCATTTCATCCAAATCTCCCATTTTGAAGCCAATTTGGCTTCTCCACTTGTAAATAACATTTTTTATTCTTTTTATTTAATCTAGTTTCCACTTTCAAAAAAAAAGAAAGTAGATGCAGACTTGAGGGACATATTTCAATTGACTAAGCAGGATTCCTCTTATTCAAGATCGAGAAAGAAAATTGATGATAGAAAGAAAGGTGGTCAAAGTATTGTTACGCGTAATTTTTGTTTTAGAATCTGTACCTGCCTGACTATGGATAAGGTCGCCCATTTAGAGGAAATTCCAACGAAGGTTGAAATGGACCCAATAGCGCCGGTCTTGGCCGCTTGGGGAGCCTGGCACACCAAAACACTACTTATGAGTGGGTGCCGGAGTATATATCACCAATTAAGTACTTGGCACTTTGGATTGCTCCAATAAGATTTAACTCTGGTAAGTGACAAGGTAAAAAGTTGAATTCAAATAGTCAAGATTACATCACTTATATTTAGCTAACTTCAAGAGAATTGGGTCAAATTAAATCATTCTTAGTCAACGCATAGACAACCAAGATTCAGATTTTTTTTTTTTTTTTTCTCGATCAAAGTCCATTTGTAGGGGTGGTCTTAATTGAAATTCATGTGGGTAATGATTACACATAAATAACTACAACATAAGCCATAGCAGATCCTCTATCACCAAATTTTCTATTCCCTTCTAACTTCCCTTACAGATTTTGTTGTGAAAGGTTAGGAGACAATCTAATTGCTAATATTTGATGAGAACGTTTTCATCACCTTATCAATCATTCTCACTAAAAATCGGTCGATTTTAAAAATTTTAATGCCATCAACAGCTAGTCAATTGAAAGACAATCGTTAGAATTAATAATCGAGATAATGAACTGTTAATCTTTTACTTAATTTTTATAAGGTTACAAATTTTAGACTTAACTGATTTTTTTTGTCATAATAGTCTTTAAGGTAATGAGAATATTTTCACGAAACATCAACCATTAGATAATCTCTATGTGGAGAGATGGAATTTTCGGACAGACAATCTGCTCTCAACCAAAGCAAATGTAATAAAATTTTCATGAAATTAGGCTGGAACCCCAATTCTAGCTATGTTTTAACTTCCCACCCAACTAACTTTGGCTTTTTAAATGCAACCCAATTTTTTTTTTGTCTTTTGTACACATGGCATTTTCAACTCTTTGACTTAGTTTTTATTTATTTTCATTGACATATTTGCCCTTCTTTTGTTTGGAAAAGAAGTAATAGAGAGAATTTTAGAGAGAGAAATTTTAGGGAGAGAAAGAGAGATCGTAGGTGCCATGGCTAGGGGGCTGCCTTCTTCACCATTTTTTTCGGCGAGTTAGATCTGCCGGCGATCACTTTATCCTCTTCTTCTTCATCATCTTCTTCATCTTCTTCTTCATCTTCTGCTTCCTCTTCTTCTTATAGAGAGAGAATTTTAGAGAGAGAGAGAGAGATAGAGAGATTGTAGGTGATGGGGGCTGCCTTCTTTACCATTTTTTCTGGCGAGTTAGATATGCCGGCGATCACTTCATCATTTTCTTCTTCTGCTCTATCTTCACCTTCATCTTCTTCATTTTCTGTTAAAAAAAAATATAGTATGCAACTGATATGCAAGTCAGATGCAACTGAAGAGATGCAAGTGAGGTGTAACTTACATGCAAGTGATGAGGTGCAAGTGAGGTAAAGCTGACATGAGATAGAGAGATTGTAGGTGATGGGGGCTGCCTTCTTCACTATTTTTTCTGGCGAGTTAGATATGCCGGCAATCACTTCATCATCTTCTTTTTCTGTTTTATCTTCACCTTCATCTTCTTCATTTTATGTTAAAAAAAATATAGTATGCAACTGACATGCAAGTCAGATGCAACTGATGAGATGCAAGTGAGGTGCAACTTACATGCAAGTGTTGAGGTGCAAGTGAGGTGCATCTGACATGCAAGTGAAGTACAATTGACATGCAACTGATATGCAAGTGATATGCAAGTGACATGCAACTGATATGTAAATGACATGCAACTGACATGCAAGTGACATGCAACTGATGAAACTGATATGCAAGTGACATGTAACTGATACGCAAGAGACCTGCAACTGACATGCAACTGACATGCAAGTGACATGCAGCTGACATGCAACTGACATGCAACTGACATGCAACTGATATTCAAGTGATATGCAAGTGACATGTAGCTGACATGCAACTGATGCTACTGACATGTAAGTGACATGCAACTGACGTGCAACTGTGTAAAGTTTTATGCAACTGAGGTGCAAGTGAGATGCAACTGTGTATGCAAGTATTATGCAACTGTGTTCTTATGTTTTGAAAAATAAATCGACAACTAATCTAGATGATATCAAATCTGAAAATGAAAGCAGTAGAAAACATATATCAAAACAAATATTCAAAAAAACCCTAGATCTCAAAAAAAAACTCTAGCCCTCCGTTGATCGTCCTCTCGTTCTTCTTTCCTCTCTCTCTCTCTCTCTCTCTCTCTATATCTCTCTCTCTCTCTCTCTCTTCTCCGTCGATCATCTTCTCCGATCGAAACTCCGTTCTCCGTTCTTTGTTCTTCAAGTTCTCCGTCATCTCTTCCCCGTCATCTCTGATTTCTCCCTGATTTCTCTCTTCCCCTTGTTCTCTCTCTTCCCTCTTGTCTCTTTTTATTTTTTAAGGGAGGGTATTATTATCTTTTACTCTTTTTTGGGTTTTATTTAAAATGTCAAAGTTGGGTGGGGTGGAACCTAAAACTAGGGCCGATTTTGGGTTTATTTCCCATTGCCTCTACAATTTTAGATGTGAATTTTGACAAAATTTTACTTCAGCACAACTTTAAATACAAATGTTATTTGGCGTATGGCTCCTCGGGTCTTTGGAATTTAAACAGGCGTATGAATATATGAGACCCTGTGGGGTTGAAGTTTGGTGGGGCAAGCTGATTTGGCGTGCTTTTATCCCTCCTCGTCGTTCTTTTTTATTGTGACGTCTATGCTGTGATAGGTTGCCTTCAGATGACGTCCTCTGGCATTCGGGAGTTCCCATAGTCTCTTGTTGTGGCTTGTGTGGTGTAGCATGTGAATCCATTGAGCATCTTTTTCTTCATCGTTCCTTGGCTGCTTCTATTTAGCGTTGGCTTTGGTATGGTGTTTGGTTGTCAGATAGATTGTACTTCAGTTTCTACTATCCTTGAGGGTGTGACTTTAGCTGGTTTTAATCCTCAAGTGGAGAATATTTTTCTCACTGCTATTAATTTTTTATGCCTTTCGGGTGATCTGAGAAGTTTGTAACAAGCATCAGTTAGGTGGTGAATCTTTTTTAGGGCAAGGCTTGTGGCCTACCTCAAACCCACCACCAAGTAATTAAGGTGGGTTTGAGGTATAATAGGTTGGCAAGGCTAATGGAGGGGTGCCATGTGTCGCAGATAATTTCTGCAAGAGCAGAAGTTATATGCGACAAATTTTTTTTATTAACTAAAAATACTTTTTTTAATTATTTTATTAATTAAAAAAAGGTGTGTTGCAGAAAATTTCTGCGACTCCCTTCTTTTTATTATTTTAATTGTCCCATCGTAGATAAATTCTGCGATTTTGCGTTGCAGAACATTTCTGTGGCTACTCTTAATGCAACAAGATGTTGTTCTCTGATGCCGGATACGAGTTCCTTTAGTCCTAGCAGGTGAGGTCTTTGTGTGTTTGTCCTCAGCTGACGGGATGGTCGGGAAGACCCCTAGCCTGGATCAAACTACCAGACCAGGTGAGGGGTTTGAGGTAGCCTTAAAAATTCGCTGGATTTGATATTTAACACGATGCACTGGCCTTGCCCTTAGACCGCAATTGTAGCTGGATTCGTCGCCTGACTTTTGAGTCAAGATGGCTAATCTCTGGTCATGCGGACAGTTCTTCATATGAGGCCAGAATTCTTCAGTTCTTTCACGCGTTTGAGAAAGGCCGTTAAAGTTGTTAGGGTTTACTGGTGTTCTCCTTTACGTGGCTGGACTAAGATTAACACAAATGGTTGCTCTCGAGGTAATCTAGGTAATTCTGGTTATGGTGATTTTTTTTGTAACTGCGTGGTTGGGTGCTGGGTTGTTTTGCTGGTTCATTAGGCTACCAGACCTCCATATTTGGGAATCTTTCAGCAGTTATCTTTGCAGTGAATTATGCTGCTGAACTGGGTTTGACAAATTTATGGTTGGAATGCAACTCTATGTTCATTATTTCAGCTCTTAAGAATTCTCAATTAGTTCCTTGCCCTTTGCTTGTATCTTGGCACAATTGTTTGGTCCAACTTCGCAGTTTCAATTTTCGATATTCTCACATTTTCAGGGAAGGGAATGGTGCGGCAGATTATTTAGCTAGTATAGGTGAGGGTTTGATGGATCATCAGTGGTGGCATTCAGATCCTCCTTCAGTTTTTTCGTTCATTTGTAATGATATAGCTTTTAAGCCTTCTTATAGATTTAGGCCTTAGGGTCTTTTCTTGTTGACGTTTTTTCTATGCAGGGGTCTTGGTCGTATGTCCCCCTGCTTTTGTTAATTTCTTTTCTTTTACTTAATAAATTTTGGAGTGAAGGGTGCTCCTAGGGGTGCAACCTAGTTGGGATTTCTAGTGATGCAAATTGATGCTTCTTGGTTCCCAGTTTCATTAAAAAAAAAATACAAATGTTTCCTCATATATGTTCTTCAAAACAAAATGTATCAAATCGATCTATTAGTAATCATTACAGTGTAGGTACAATGCCACAATATAGAGAAATAATAGAAATTACATTATAATTTTTTTTACGCACTGCATATATCTAACAAATTAATCAAAACTAATTATACAGACACTTGCTATAAGGGAATGTCTTTTTCCCTACTCAATGGAACAAAAGAAATCTCCAAGTGTTTGTCGAACTTGTTGAAATCCTCTTGATGGTAAGATTTGCAGACAAAATAGACGACAGTTTGGATTATAAGAGCAAAGTGAAAGTAAATGGTAAGCAACAAGTAGCAAAGGATTCCCACGCCCACTCTACCCACCGTGCCAATTATGTAACCATAAACCACCAGTACAGAAAATGTTGCTAGAATACCACTAAAACAGATTTCAAGCATAGTAAAGATGGCACACGAAACCAAAATCTTACCCTTAATCAATTTTATGCTCTTTTTCAAGGCTTTTCTACCATAATTTTTTTCCAATACCGATATTACGCTCGCGAGATGCCAGACAACATTAATGAATACTAATCCGATGAAGTAAGGGATGGATAGACAGATAATAAATATCAAGACTTTATTGGCCCCTTCGCCTTCTGGTCCAAACATTTTGATGGTAAACCAAATTAGCAATCCAAGTGCCACACCTGTGTGTACAGTCAGTATGAAGAAGCACCACAAGAAGGTGACCATAAGTCTCATACATAGTCTGGGAACTACACTGATGACCTTCTTGAAGGTCATTATTTCTTTGGAAGTATAGATACAAGCGATGGTGTAAGAGACAACTGAAGTCGAAAGGAGAGAGAAGATGAAGAGGAAGATTATGTAGATGGCCTCAGTTATCCCATAAGCAATCCATCTAGATGTTTCGTGGTGGCGATAAGTTTTGGTTTGGATGAAGTTGGATATTTGGATTTGAGATAAGTAAAGTATGGATAGAGGGAGGACGAGAACTAGAGTGATCTGTGAAAAAAGCTTTTTCCGTGACACTGTAATCTTGTAGGCTTCCTTGTAGATGCCAAAAAACCCCACGGATCGTAGCTCTGATTGTTCTCTATTCATGATTCCTCAAAGTACTCTAGAAAGAGAGACAGAGAGAGAGATTGAGATTAATGAAGTTTTGAGGATTGATCTGAGAATTGGAAACTAATTGATGAATAAGGATGAATGTGACGACTGATCACATCCAGCTAATTAATGATAGTTGAAAGAGAGAGGTATATAAAAAACAAAAAAAAAAAAAAACTTTGGGTGGACTTTGGAATTGCAGTGTTATTTAAAAAATGAAAATGATAATCCGGGCCTAGTACTTTTATTGCAGTGTTATTTTGTTCACCCCTTCTCAAGTTCGCTTACATTCTTTCACCCCTTCTCAAGTTCGCTTACATTCTCTCGCTCCTAAAGGAGTCAGGAATTTAAGTTCGTAGGGCCACTTTAAAAGAACAAAAATATTAATTTTTGAGAGATGGACCAAATACTTCATGTTTACAAGGTTTACTAGAGTTGGGTACCAGCTACTTTTAATGTGTTAAAATTTTTTTCATTAGTTGCTTATTGATTGTTTACTCTAAAAAAAATAACAGAAATATATTTTAGTTTTTTTTTTTCTTCTGAAACTGATGTGCATCTTTTGCTTACATGTTAGCTGTTTGGCGACCCACCATTTTACAAAAGTGGTGTCCGAAGCTTATATGGCGGGGTGTGTCCTACTACCATGCAAGTTGGAAACCCTTTCAAAATATTTTTAGAAGGAAAAAAGTGGTGGGTCCCACCCTTCCACATAAGCATCTGGCACCAGTTTTATAAAATGGTCAGTTTAAAAGGTATTATTGTTACCAATTTTAACATTCTTTCTATATTTCTAAAGGTAGATAGCTGGAGAGAGAAGTTTGTTACTTTTTGTTTTAAAATTTTAAAATGTTATATCTTTTAAACCACAAATCAAATTTTGATAAAATTTATATTTTTGGAAAGATTTCATCGAGATCTTCAAAACTAGATCAGTCTCTCATATTTTTTTCGAAAGATGTGCAAATCTAAATTTGAAATGTAATTTTAAATTTGCAATTCGCAATTTGAACTCACTAAAAATCATAGTTCATATATGCAAATTTGAATTTGCAATGTAAATCTAAATTTACAATTCACAATTCGTAATTTGAACTTAGTAAACATCACAAGGATAAAATTTATGATGCAAAGATATCGATTGGAATGATTTGCACATTAGTAACTGTTTCGTTAGTTTACACGTTCAATAAATGGTGTCTTATATTTTTTAGGAGTAATTAGTTTAGTGTTTGTCAAGAGGAACTTATTCCTCAAGTTGTTTGTACGTGCCTACCTGGATTGTTGACTAGTGGACCCGGCCACTTCTATTTTGTAGGTAGTTTTTAGGAGTGTGGAGTTGTGATAGACGTGTTCAACTGGAAGTGGTAGAAGTGTAATACGTGTGAAAAATGGGGATTCTCATTTGTTATTTTTCTTTCCTTATAGATAGCTAAGGAAATTAAGAATTTTTTGTGTGGTGTAAGTGTGGTACATCAAGAATTGAAATTAGTTAAAAGTGTGGTACATCAAGAATTGAAATTAGTTAAAAGTTTATGTTCTTGTGTTTGTGTGGTGTAAGAGAATTAACACACATTTCATATATGCAAATTCGATTTTGTATATTTCATAATATAAATTTTTTTCAAAGAAAAAAATTTTGTTGACTAGTCTCATTTCAAATATCTGAATAAATGAATTTCTTCCCTAACAACTTTTATAAAATAAAAAAAATAAAAAAATTAGTTAATGTTTACTGCTTGTGTATTTACTGCGGGGGCATTCTCGTCTAGTAAAATGCATATTAGTAGTTTCTTCCCTTTTTGGACTAAACTGTTATAAAACTTATAGGTAGGACTGAACCGTCTTATTACCCCTCAAATGGGACTTTTCCCTTAATTTTTTTTTTTTTGGAGAACGCTATTGTCACACACACCATTTCCTGTTTGGACACCCCTTCTAATCTCCCCCTCTGAAAATCAAAAACGATTTTTTCNATTCGAATTCGAATGACCTTATCGGTCAAATCGGATAATATCCGATATCCGATACTATTATCGGATTCGAATTTGGTCATTAAGTTTTAACATCCGTCGAATATCGGATCGGATTCGGATGTGTTAAAAAAATTTCGGATTCGAATTCGGATATGGCCATATCCGGTCCGATAGGCTACCGTTTACACCCCTACCCTTTTTGGACTAAACTGTTATAAAACTTATAGGTAGGACTGAACCGTCTTATTACCCCTCAAATGGGACTTTTCCCTTAATTTTTTTTTTTTGGAGAACGCTATTGTCACACACACCATTTCCTGTTTGGACACCCCTTCTAATCTCCCCCTCTGAAAATCAAAAACGATTTTTTCTCTGTTTGTCTTGACTGTCTGTGTGTTTCTCCCTCTTTTCAATCACAACTTCACACATCAAACAAACTAACAAATTAAAGATTTAAAGTGTGAGAAGAAGAGAGAGAGAGATTGGGATGTAGGGGTTGCACATAGAATGGTTGGTGAATGGAATAAACATGCGTGCAGCAGAGAAAGGGGAGGTGTTGTTCTGTTTCTTCGCGGATTTGCGAGCAGCTTTGGTACTTAATAGCGCTCCTAAATAGTCAAAATGGCCGCTCACCACTACAGAGCGGTGGCACCTGATCATCTAGGCGGCAAGGGTAACAGCAACGCATCCCCTTCCATCAACAACTACACTAAACAGTCTAAACTTCATTGTTGGGGATGTTATGAATCTGATTAACCCCCTGTTAAAAAACAAAAACACCTACCACTTTTACTTGGGTTTTGATTTCTAATTTGCAAGCACTTCTGTTAATTGGATCATGGAGGAGGTTGCTTAATTAAATGTTTCTGGTGGGAGTGGGACAAGACGAGAAAAATTGTGGTTTTTCTCTCTGTGGGGACGATTAAAGGGAGGTGTGCAAATATGGTTAGATGGGTGCGACAATCCACATTCGTGGGTGAACAAAATAGCTCTGTTTTTCTTGTATGCCTGATCGAACAGTGGTGGGATGCCCACTGATTTTTCACTATACGTTCGTGAGTTGCGGGTTTTCAAAACGCATAAATAAACTTGCTAGCGCGGGCTTGTTAATTAATTGGATACGTTCGTGAGTAGCTCATAAAAAACAATGAGTCTACAAGGCTCCTTCATGAAACTTTTGGTAGTGGAAGATTTTGGGATCAAAATTTCTCGGTCGTGATACTGCCATTAAGTTTGTCTTATGTAATATAGTAATAAATATAGGTACGCTGTTGTAACGCCCCGTACCCCAAAACACGGGACATTACCATCAGTCTACAAAGAAATTCAAATCCTACAAAGTCTACCCTATAAACTGGACCTTTTGCCACTTGATAAGCACAGTGCATATAAAAAAATATACACAATGGAAGTAAATAAACCTAAGTGTATGCACAAAAATTTGCCACTAATAATTTTTTTTCTATCCAACTGCTATCCCGAAGGGACCAGGAGGCACCTGTTAACACAAGTTCATCCATTCTAAAGCTACCCTGTATACAAACTATTATGTTCCACATTTCATTGATATTAAGTATACTGGTGATAACATATATATTTATGTTTGGTTCTCTATCATATAAGATATATATAACAGCAAAAGAAACTAGTTAAGTTGTAAACTTACAAAACATAGTCTCTAAAAATAACCCAATGAAATAGACATCCAGCTCTGTGACATAACTGATAGGAACCTACACAAAGATAACAAAATGGGCTCCCTTGTCTCAAACAACTCGTCACAGAACCACTTGAGATCCTACCCTGATCCTGAAATGGCAACTGTAAAACCACGAGAATAAATTGGGTGAGAAACTCAGTAGGTAGATCAACCATCCTAATACCATCACATGCAACGATTAATCCGATAAACAGTTCATAAGCATTTATAAAGCAATGCATATTATATAGTTGGTTGAAACATCAAAGGAAATCTTGCGCCTACGTATACAAACAAATGGTAGTGTACTGTTGCCGGTTTAGCCAAGAAATATGCCTGGTACGTACCCGTCTCCCTGACGTCCCATACCGCCCGAAAGACAAGGACACTCAGCAAGGTCTCAGTTGGTGTGCCACATCTGAATAAGTATGACAGAAACCTTATAGAAAATTCTCTTTTCAAAATCTATCTCTTCTGAAAACACTTACACACAACAGATGTAACTAATCCTAGGGGTGCGGACCCATGACCAACCAACACACAAATAGCTGGGCACTATCTGCGGACCCATGCCAGGCCAATACACACCCGGATCTGCGGACCCATTACCAGCCAACACATAGATAGCCTAACACTATATGCGGACCCATGGTAGGCCAACACACAGATCATTCATTCTAAGAGTGCGGACCCATGACCAGCCAACACACAGATAGACAGACACTATCTGCGGACCCATGGCAGGCCAACACACACCTGGATCTGCGGACCCATAACCAGCGAACACAAAGATAGCCTAACACTATCTGCGGACCCATAACAGGCCAACACACAGTGACACAGATCACTCATCCTAATCATACATAGTTCTTATTCTGAGCGGAAGTAACACCGGCACTAATCCACCTAAGGCATACATAGTTCTTCGTGTCGTCGTGAATCCTACCAAGCCCGGTAGTGAGACGCCACTACCGCCTTTAGACAATCACGGAAAGAAATTCACTTTGGTTATATATTTAAAACTAGTTCCACGTCGAGAAAACGCTCGACAAACAAGATTCTTATCTTTTTCGAGATTATTCCGTATCAATCACATATCTCATCTGCATAAAATATAATTTCCAAGCATAAACATCACTTCACCTCAAAATCATGAAAGTAAGATCCAACCACAATAGTTCACAATCCCGAGAAAATTCTCATAAAACATGATTTTGAACAAACATGCATCATCTCCCAGTTTAAAACAAATAATAGTTCTTAATGTTTTCTTCGTAACATAAGTTTGTTGTCTAAACTCACATGCCATGCCTCGCATATAAAATACATAATATTAGTTCGAAACATGCATTCAAAATAGTTAGGTGCTATTAAGATGAATTGACTACCTACCTCAAATGCTACCAAGCTGCTCAACGAAAGGTCCTACGCATTATCGATTCTCATTCAAGAGGCATTCAATGAAAGGTATAAACTCAATCCCTAAACTGAAGAAGGAAAACAAGTAACGTGAGGTTCTAATTAAGTTATAGAACCAAGACAACTAAGAAGGTTTAAAACCCAAAATTACACTCCTAAATATAAGAAAACTAACTAACACTAGTAGTTCATCTTCACAACCTAAAACCTTAGTTTAGAAAACATTGAAAATATTTAGTAGGCTTGAAATACCTAAAGTAGCCCATGTAAAGAATCAGGAGAAATATAACAGTTTAGGTAAATAAAAGCTACAAATCATTGGAAATTCAGAAAATATTGAAACCAAAAGCAATAGAAAGATAAATCGATATCTATACTTCTTATAAAGAAATCAACAATAGAATACAAATCGAGAAATGAGAAAAGTATCGATTAACAATATATTTTGCAGAAACAGCTAGTTTTCAGAAAATAATAGGCAAACTTTAAAAATCTACATTAAGCTGTCTACTTGTCCAAAATTCGTGAAATTTTTATTGAATATAGCTTAAGATGTTATAAATCAGTCGAAACTAGAAGCATATGATTTGGAGCTAAAACAAGGAAGTTATGTAGGTTTTAGAGTAGCCTACGAAGTTAAATCTGAGAATCCAATTTCGGAAAACAACTAAAACTCGATTAAGACATGAAAAAAATTCAACGCAACTCATGCTAAATTCATCATAACAACAAGCTTCTCTACCGAAATCTCAATTTAACCAAATTCACATTTAGATTTCATTCCTCAAGCAAGGATACAAACCCAAAATAGAAACTTTAAGCAAAACCCTAGATTTTTGCTTCCAATCCACTATCGACAAATTATTTAGATTAAATGATGAACACCTTCACTAAAATTTTCGTTTTCCATTAGAACTTCACATTTTTCATCACCAAATTTCACCCAAAACAGAGAGAAATGTTAAAATCTTACCTCAACATCAAAATCAGACCTTATACACTTCTTTTCCACTATTAAACTTCTACAACAATAAGATCTACACCAAAATCAGAGTAGAACAAAACCTCAAGTAATCAATCTTCAAAACAGCAGAAATTATTTGATTTTAGGGCTCAAATCTAACATTAAAGAAAGAGAAAAAGTAGGGGAGGGATGGGGACAATCCCCTCACCTGATCTCATCTCCATATCTTCTCTCTTCATCTTCTTCTCATTCTCTCCCTAACGTCTCTCTCTAACCCTCTCTCTCTCCGACGTCTCCTTCTCTGTTTCCTTTTCTTTCTTTTCTTTTTTTTCTCCCTCTTCTAACTGTTACTGCTGGTTGCCTCCTTCCACTCTTCCTCTCTAATTGAATCCTCTCTCCATCTCTTACTCTTTACTACGATCTCTGCTCTCTCCCTCATTTCTTTCTCTGTTTTCTTTTTTATTTTTGTTTTCTTTTCGAGCTGCATACAGCTGATTGGGGAGGAGGGACGGTGGTCGTGTTTAGTTAGGGGAGAGTGGTGGTGGCGGGTTGGCCCTGGGTTGTGAGTTGAGTCGCGGGTCAGACCAACCCTGGCCCCAAACCTAGCTGAATTTTATTTATTTATTTTTAACTCAACCCCAAATTGTTCTCCCTTTGTTTTTGTGACAAAAATACCTTTAAGGTCTAGAGTTCACATCCGAAAATTTTAAATCTTCAAAGTACACCTCATTAATTAAATTTGTGCAGAAGTAGTTTAACCCTACAAGATTGCAGCAGAACCCCTCAAATGCGTGTGCTCCTTGTGCACCATGCCACGTGTTTTGCCCCAAAAGGAAAAGTCACTGAGTCATTGGGTTGAGTCATGGGGTCAATTTTTCAGGGTCTCACAGTTGTTATTGGCGATTTCTCTGTGCCTGTTGGTGGACGCTTTTCCTGCTTTCGTTGGTGACGATATTTTTCGAGGCCTTAATATAATCTGGGCAATAGTTCCCTTTCAAAAAAAAAATGAAACCTCTTTCAATTGTAGATCACCTAAAAAGATTTTGTATTCGGTAAGGATAAGGGGAAAAAAAACAAAAAGCTAGGATCTAATCATAATGATTTTCATCTTTCTCTTCTACCGATTTTTAAGATTGCCACTTAGGAGGAAATTTCTAATACTTAGGCCCAGCTTGGTATGCAGGAAAAATTTGCAGAATGCAAACTACCACAGTTGTGGTAGTAGTAGTTTGCATGGACAAACAAGGCCATAGGTATCCTAACTAGCAGAGGAATACCATACCAAGCAGCTGATTTATCAATTTGACTGGGAATAACTGCAGATGTGAATTCCCTACATACCAAGCAGAGCCTTAATGTTATTTTTTTGTTAATTAATTATGGAATTGATTTTCACATGTGTCTGTTTTTTTGCCGTTAAATAGTCTGCTTATAGAAAATGTTCTTTATTTATTACCACCAACTAGTGGCAAGTCTTTAATTAGAGGTTTCAAACTCATTGTTGTACTCAGCCTTGCAAACGTGTATGGAATTGTGGTACTCTTATGTTGGGGATCCTAGGATTTTTAAAAATTCAATCTGGCAGCGAAAAATAAATTAGATTAAAACTTCTCCTTGATCCCCATGTTTTTCTTAATCGCTGTTAGGGATCTAAGTAGGTTAGAAGGGTAGTTACCTTTGATGTGCAGTTGAAGGCAGTACAGAATCGAAGCTATGATCCTCTTGCTTCAATCTACCGGAACGGATCTCTCCTTTTGCTTTTCCTTCTTCCTTGGGATGAAAACCTAGATTAGGCTTCAATGGAGGCTAGGGTTTCTTGAACTAGAATAGAATTAACTAGGATATATGGAAGGGAAGGGGAGCCAACGATTTTTAGAGGGTGGTCTCTCAAAATTGCCCCCTCCCTTATTAAATAAGGGAGGTCAATCCCTATCCTACTCCAACTCCTTGTTAGATCTAAACTGGGTCCCACAAAATCTAGCTAATTAATTTAGTTTCCTAATCTTTTTATAACTCTTATAAAATTTGGAACTAAAATAATAATTACAAGTTGGTCCACCAAGGACTTGTAATTGAACCCTCTAGATTTAGTAGAATTATTATAAAACCCTCCCACTACTTAATTAGTAAAACGGTTCCTCCACAGTTTTTGATATTCGTAAAAAATCCCTGGCTTTGTAACATTTACAAGTCAGTACCATTGGAGTAATTACTTATTTACTCTTAACCATAAAATGCATTAATCATAATATTTATTCTAATAATCTTCTAAACATTTTAGAAGATCACTAGCCAATTAGAATAATATTACATGTATTGACTTAAGTGAATATCTCTGACGTGGATTCCATGTTGAATATTATAATCCCACTATGAGATCACAGTCATCCATTTTGCTCAGAATATTGGATCGCATTTTTCGTCGATTGACCTCACTGTTTGCAAAACAAAACAACTATAACCTACATACAGGGTATATACATATTCTCAAGATTAAGAACTTTTACCTAAAGTAGCTTAAAAATACTTTAAACATGCTGACATAAAATATAAAGTATTTTTCGACGATCTGGTTCAATGTATTCCAAATACATTAATATACAAGTCTAGAAGTCTCTATTTATGTGATGGAGATACATCACATCACTTATGTGATCGACTTCAGTATATTATAGCCTTACCGATAACGTGAAGTTATCTAGACTACGAACAAAGTATTTACCAATAAGTCATATCTCTCCTCACATACAACACTTGTATATGAATAATTCATCGAATGCAACAATCTCACTATGCATGTTAAACAAGATAAATATATTAATGAATCAAGTAACCATAGATGTCAAATATATTATTTTTAAGGCATACTCTCTAACATCTTATATGTGGCAGGCATCTCAACAAATAAATTGAGGGTTATCCAACCCCACCACACCCCACCTCCCCAAACATAAGCCACTTTTCATTATCCCCCATTGTTGTTCGAATATCAGGAACCAGTTCCGTTTGTTCAGCCGTTTGAGTGGTCAAACTATAAAAAGTTATAAATACCCTCAATTTAACTTAACTGATCGAGGTCTTTAGTCCCTCCAGGAAAAGCCAACGGATAATAGGGGCATGCACCCGGATGTCTAATAGGGAAGGGGAAGTAGTTGAGAGAGACTTTTTTCTTGAATTCCTAAAACTCTCTCTTTGCTGTTCAAGTTCTTCTATAGGAGAACTCCCCTAACCAAAAGCCCCATTCAGCATGAGAAGACGTGTGGGGGTAATAACAGAGCTGAACTATTACATCAACAAGAAAGCAAAGGACAGAATCAAATCTCAAGATAATACTGTACCCATTTATGCAACTGTCTAGCTAGCTATATTCTAACTAACAGGAGCGTCTATACTTTTGAGCTCTATAAATACTATGTAATCTATTGTTTCAGTAACGAGAGATTCATTTTGTTTTCTTTCATTTCTTTGCTTTTCTCTGTATTGAACCATTTAACTCATCATGTCATGAGAGATTTTACTACCATTCTTAAGCTATAATCACAAGCAAATTTAAAATATGAACACCAATTTCACATATTCATCATTATATATTTTAAATACAAATTTTAATTTACTAATTAATGTTCTTGAAAATAAAATGTTATCAAATCTACTAATAATTCTAGTGTAGGTACATAACCACAATAGAGAGAGATAATAAAAATTACATCATAAATTTTTTTACGCGCTCTAAAAAATTAATCAAAATCAAACTGGTACTTGCTCTAAGTGAGCGTCTTTATCCATATCCAGAGGAACAAAAGAAATCTCCAAGTCTTCGGCTAGCTTATCGATACCTTCATGGTGGTAAGATTTGCAGACGAAATAGACGACGGTTTGGATTACAAGAGCAAAATGAAAGTAAATGGGAAGCAACAAATAGCAAAGGATTCCGACACCCACTCTACCCACTGTGCCAACTATGGAACCATAAACAACCAGTACAGAAAAGATGGCTAGTATACCACTACCACAAATTTCAAGTGTAGTAAACATTGCTAACGAAGCCCAAATCTTGCCCTTAATCAAGTTCATGCTCTTTTTCAAGGCTTTTCTACCATAACTTTTTTGGAGTACTGATATTACACTCGCGAGGTGCCAGACAACATTGATGTATGCTAATCCGATGAAGCAAGGGATGGATAGGCAAATTATAAATATCAAAACTTTATTCGCCCCTTCGCTTTCCGGTCCCAACGTGAGCACAGCAAACAAAAATACGATTCCAAGTGCCACACTGGTGTATAAAGCAACGATTAAGAAGCAACACAAGAAGGTGACCAAAAGTCTCTTCCATACCTTGCGGCAAACAATAATGACTTTCTTGAACGTGATTTCATTAGAAGTATAGATGCAGGCTATGGCGTAAACGACAGAGGAAGTCGAGAGGAGGGAGAAAATGAGGAGCAAGACCATGTAGATGACCTCCGTTATGAATAAAGCGATCCATCGGGACGTTTCCTTGCGACGGTAACTTTTTGTTTGGATGAAGTTGGATATTTGAATTTGAGATAAGTAAAGTATGGACAGTGGGAGGAGGAGAGCTAGAGTAATTTGTGAAAAGATCTTCTTCCATGAAACTGTAATCTTGTAGGCTTCCTTATAGGTGCCAAAAAAACCCATGGATCGCAGCTCTGATTGTTCTGTATTCATGATTCTTCAAAGTACTCTAGAGAGCTAGAGAGATCGAGATTAAGGAAAAAGGTCAAAGCAGCAGCTTTTAGCATTAATATGATAATTATTGGAAACTAATGAAAAAGGGTGGATTGTAAGATCCTGCTAATTAATAGGATTAGGATACGTTGGAACGCGGAGAGGGTATATCAAAAACATAAAAAAATTTAGGTTGTCTTCGAATTTCCAAGCAAAACGTCCCTATGTAAATGTTTTTTTTTTTTTAAAAAAAAATTATTTAATATAAGGTATATCATTGGTCTTAGCTTCAACACCAAGAAGAAATTACTAATAGTATGTTTGGATTTGGAATTCATGTTTCCAAGGAAAACATGAGTCTTTGGAAATATGAATCCCTAGAATCATGAATCCTTTGGTTTGTTTGGCAACCATAAAAGAATCCATGGATTCATGAATCCTTGGAAGCTTGAATCCTTTGGTTTGTTTGGCTGCCATTTAAAATCTAAGAAAAATCTCTATTTTTTCGTTTTAATTTTGTGGGGTGTAATCTGCATTGAGTTGGGTGAATACATAGTGAATCCTTAGTTTAGAATTCCAACAAATTCTAAGGGGGCAGGTGGAACTCCAAAATAAGGATTTGCTAGAAAATATGTTTCCCTGGGAAACAAATTTTCAGGGATTCTTGGCAGCCAAACAGACCAAGAAAACATGAATCCCTGGTCCCCACTGAATCCCTACATTAGAATCTCCCTTCCAAACCATAAGACGAATCCTCTCTGTGCCTGAGGTGGCTAACAAGGAAATTGCGTTCATAGAATTCAAAGTAATCTAATAAATTTCGTTGAAGCTCATTAAAAAAATTTGGGCAAAACGACCAAAGAAAGGCGAAAAACAAAAAGAGAAGAAGCTATGAAGTAGGATAGATTTTATGGAGAACAAATCGGTTGTACCTATTTGCACGTGTCCTCGTTTATTTTAGCTAGTAGAGCCCACATGGAGGCAAACCAACAACTGATATTTTTTTTTTAAGATTGTTCTTCTCGCTATATAGATTATTTTCATAAAAAATCAGTTTATTCTAAGACATCTAATGCTATCAAAAGTTGATTGAAAAATAACTGTTCATTATCATCGTTTATTTTCGATCAACATGTGATGGGTTAAAAGTTGTAGAAATGACGGGCTTTTTTGCAAAAATAATCTGTATAGCAAGGAGAATAATCTTGTAAAACAATCAGTCGTTGGTTCGAATCGCACTACAAGAAAAGTGGGTTTTGGCGGCCATAATTTTACCGGCGGCCAGTAAATTGGACGCTATAGATAACCTTTACCGACGGTTTCAAAAATTCGCTGCTAATTAATTTGTTTTACCGGCAGCCAAAATTTAGCGTCGCTAATTTTAACTTTTTTACAAGCGACCATCAAAAATTCTATAGATGTGAATTTTTTGCGGGAATATTTTGCACCAAATTATTACCGACAAATCATGAACATACGCCGGTAAATGTCCACATATAGCGGCCAATATTTCTGGCCGCCACTAAAGGTACCGATACCAACTATTTATCAGACCACCGTTAAATTTCTACATCTTTTACCGGCGGTTTCTTGACCCCCGCTAAATCTACAAACCCATTACCGAAGACTGTTTGTTGAACCGCCACTAAACAGTGTATTAGCGGCGGTTTCTTTGGCCCCCATTAAATGTTTTATACATTTACCGGCCATTCTAGCTGACCCTCGCTAATTCGACAAAATTTATAACCACACCCTTGTACAGAGCCTAGCCATTCCCCATTCCCAATACCAACGTATATTTGCCATACCATAAACTGCATGCATCGTGCCCTTATAACGTACTGTTTCGAGTGCCATGTCCTGTGTCGTGGGCACATGCAAATGGGGGCAGACGATCTGCTCTTGATTTTATGGGTTCGAATTAAAATTTCAGCTTAGAATATGAGTTTAAGAATTTTAGGGAACCCTTATTATTATCGGTAAATGGGTGGTACACCCTTGCATGGAGAAAAAAGTAATGGAGAGGACAACTTTCTTTTTTGGTGCGTTGAGGCCATGGAGCATGTTAGCACGCGCAAAAAGACAGAAAACCCCCTCTACTAAATTTCGTTTTGACACGTGGTGGAGAAAGAAAAAAAAATTTATTGTTAAAATGGCTATAACTTCAAAAATATAAATTAGATTTCAGCACAAAGTATATATTTGTAAAGTATTTTTCAAGATCTTTCAAACCAAATANTATAACCTAATAATGATCTCTCAATGCCCTGTACGATCTTTTTTTCTGAAACATATTCCCCTTTTAGCCAAGCCGATAAACCGATAACATGAGTCGGCTTCAAAAGTAGAAAACACTGGCCATGTGGCTACTTATGGACCATTGAAAAATAAAAATAAACGGTTGGGATTGAGCGATCATTATTGAGTTTTCCTATATTTGAATTTACTTACCATGAATTTCAATACTTTACTGAACATCAAAATAAACAAACGTATAATGCATATAGGCTAAAAAAAGGTGCAAAAACTTAGAATTTAAAAAAACAAATATGCAAATTACAACTTGCATACTCACTAGGTTTCTATTTATGCATTTCAAGTTCAACAATAGAACAATGAATATCAAAACATGCAAATGTATAATGCATATAGGCTAAAAAGTTCATAAACTTAAAATTTTATACTTTGGAAGCCAAAAGCCCATTTGTTAGGGGTTCTCCTCCCATAATTCCACCCCACAAAAAAATATACCCAATCACTTCATCTTCCTCACCAACAACTCCACAATTCCACCACCATGCCACAATCGCACCACCACCTCTAAAAGAGAGAGAAGAGAGATAGAAAAGAGGGATCGAGATAAAGAAGAAGAAGAGTCTCGATCCCTCTTTCTTTCATGATTTTTCTCTCCCGACACCTCCACTACCCACCCGCCATCATGACCTCTACCACCAATTAAAGAAAAAATTTAGATATAAACAAAAATCTTCAATTTATGGTCGAATTTTTCAAACCTTTTCAACAATCACTGGTTGAAATCATCTTCAGCTTCGACCAAAAACTTACTCTAAGAAATTTGGAATCGAGAATGGCCAGGTTCTTCAAATCTGATTTTTATTTTTCTACTGGTTTTCATGAATATTGGTGGCGGTGGCAGATTTTTTTCTTCATCCAAGTTTAAAAGAGAAAAAAAGTGATTTCTAAGTTTAAAAGAGAAAAAAAGAAATTTCAGAGCATGGGGGTAGAGGTGTCGTGGGTGGTGGCACAGTGTAGAGGTGCTCTAGGTGGGAAAGATGAAGTGGTGGGGTGTACTTTTTGGGGGTGGAAATATAAGCCACTAACAAATGGGCTTTCGGCTTAAAAGGCCAAAAAAAAGAATAATCCTTCCATGGAAGTCCTAATATCCTTTTTTTATCACTGTTTTACAGTTACAAGATTGGAACTTTTACAGTGGAAAACTATGATCAATTTAAACTATGACCGGAATGTGTTGATTGAAATGTTACCACATGCATTGCTACCCTTGTAGATACTTCATCTAACGATTTCACCGGACCGCACTCCATAAACAGAAAGAAAATTGAACATACTACTTGTAAGGTGTAGGTTCTTTGACATCAAATTGTGTTAGTTTTAGTAGGTCTCTATGTTGGGTTTATGCCCTAAAACAATTAAAATGACATTTTATGTGTTAATAAATAGTTTATTTATTTTGCATGCATGATAATAATAATAAGTTTACGTAGATGAACTAGTTGCATGCAAGTGTTGCATGTGGGAGAGTGTTGACTCCTAAGTCCAATGCATTGATGTAACATGTTTACATCGAACTAGTCAGCATGGAATTTTGTTATTTCATGTCACTGAATAATTAAAATTCCATGTAGACCATTGTTGCATTAAACCTTAATTCTGAGAATTAATATATACATTGTGTGTATATTATGTCCATTTTGTTTTGTCAATCAGTGAGGTCAGAAACGTAAACGTGATTCAATATTTTGGACAAGATGGATGGACATAATTACAGAGTGAGAATATTTTAGTTCAAT
The DNA here is from genome assembly GCA_002174775.1 of Macleaya cordata. NCBI lineage: Eukaryota > Viridiplantae > Streptophyta > Magnoliopsida > Ranunculales > Papaveraceae > Macleaya > Macleaya cordata. The sequence goes on along the minus strand of MVGT01004443.1, from coordinate 125,931 downwards.
ATGAAATCTACATTCAGTTTGATATTCCCTTGTTCGTCTGTGGGAATTATTATTCAAAACTGGCCAGTGATCTCTTCTGAGATTATTAGAATAATAATTAGTCTGCACAGATTGAGGCACAAGGATCAAGATATAATAATCCTTAAGGATATGATTGGTAGTAAAATACTAACCTAAGAATTATTGTGAATATCGATTTACAGTGGAGGGTTTGAATGCAGGTACAATGGAGGAAGGGTTTATTTATAAATACTACAACTATCAGAGTATTCAGTCACAAAAGTGTGGTGAACTAATTTGTGATTATTTTATTTAGGATTTAATTATATGAGATATAAGGACTAAATATTAAATAAATTTTAGCTGAAAGTTGTGGGGCCCCAAGACCTAATTGGACTGGGATTCTTAGAAGGAGGTGGATACCTCCCTATATATACATATAGGGAGGGGCGGCACACACAAGAGATCACCCTATTGTGTGCCGCCACTTTCTCTCTCCTCTCCATCTCTTTCTTCTCCTAGTTCTAATTAGTAACTGGTGGAGAAAACCCTAGCCTCCATTCTAGTTCTAGGTTTTCTAATCTTCAGGTTGTAAGAAGAAGAAAGCTTGGTGATCTACAGTAGGAGTTGAAGCCTTCTAATATTCAAGTTTGTTGGATTAAGCGTTGAAGGTAAGCAACTAAAATATTTTAAAGATCCTTATTAACAGTTGAAAGATCCGACATGAATCAGAGATTAATTTTTTAAACCCTATTATGTTTTCCGCTGCGTAAATATAATCTCTGGTTTGTGAGAAGTAACCCTATACTCTAATTGTGATTAGAGTAAAATTAGGAAAAAATTAAGAAACAATGGTTAACTTCTAAGTTAGCTAGAGTGGTAAGCTATAAATAGCCCTTTAGTTTATGTAATTTTTCGGTTTTGAGCTCACTTTGAATATTAAAAAATTAACTTTTGCCACAAATTCTATCTCCTGAAGAAATCCAAGCGTAAAGAAGATTAAGACTTAGATAGGTTCTTTTAATACCTAAATCAATATACATCAAGTCTGTCCAACAATTAAATTACTTTCAAAAAGGGTCCAACAATTAAATTACTTTCAAAAAGGAAAAATAAGGTATCAAATCATAGAGTTGTACTTAAAAGTCCCAAAGCAAGTAAATTCAACTCTTCAATTCATCTAGTTACAGCCAAAAATTTACTCACCATATAAGATTAAAAGAAATCAGTCCACTATGGTCCATCATATGCTTATAAATCTTGATCTAAAAATCCCAAGTAAAGTGAACTTCATCACTAACCTTTATGCACAGCCTAAAATCATAAAAACAGTCCCTAAAACTCATCGTATGCTTATAATTTATCATCAATTATGATAGTATTAAATTCACTCTAAAAACTCCTATCAATAAGACATTAAGATCATCATAAAATTGGTAAGAAACAGTACAAATATGGCATTAACATTCCACAAAATCCTTTTTGTAACTTCTAGTTCATCTTCAACCATACCCAAAGTTCCAACACTTGAGATTTATCAAAATAATATAGCCCACTCATCATTGAACACCAATTTCTATCAACACCATCAACGTTAAACAAAAAGAATCATCCAAGATCAACAATATTTCAGTTTGCCTCAGAAACCCCAACTTTACACCACCCAAAACAACTTAATAAGAGAATAAGTTGTTGAAATCTTACCTTAGATGTTTAGCTCCATTGAATCAATCTTCAATAACCCAAAATTAAGTTCCAAAAAAATTAATCCCCAAGCTCTTCTTCCTTCTTCTTCACATACGTCTCTCTCTCTTTTTCAACGCAATGTTTTCTCTTCTCTTTCTTATTTCCTTTCTTTCTATTCTATTTGGGTGTTTTTTTGAAAGCCCAAGAGAGAGAAAACTAAAATGAGTAGCCCCTCTCACATGCACGGGCGGGATCGGGGTGCACATGGGCGTTTAGCCTAGTGGTAGAGCACCCCTCCTGCCTGCCATGACCGGAAGGTCTTGGGATCGAAACTTCTTGGGTATGGTTTACCATTAAACTTGTCCCATGTAATATGTTAGTGGTGGCAACGTCTCTCGTCTGTGGCAATAGCGCGGCGTCTCTCTTCGTATGTGGTTTCAACGTCTCTTCATACATAGTGGCGACTTACGTGTGCTCGTGGATATTGGTAGTTTTTCTTCGTCCATTGTGGCGACTCCTTTGTGATCTTGGCGGTGTCTCTGCTCTTTTCACACACCTATTGCTAGTAGTCAATGGTGTATGTTATTGTAATTTGGGCAATAGTCCCTCATAAAAAAAGATATCAAACCACTTTGAGTCTTGATAGTCTCGCTTCCTCCCCCTTATAAATAATTTTGTTTTACTATACCTCAACTCCAGAAATTTTTTGCGTAATCTCCTCTCAGTTTCATCTTTTCTGCGTATCTCCTCCCAGTTTCATCTTGGATAATGTTCAGTAGGCATAATAAAGGCTGATTTTTTTATACTGTGTAAGTCCACACAATGTGGGCAATATTCACTTAACAAGTGCTCACCTCACCAATACATCAGGGTATTCTAGTAACACACATTCCAATTGATAAAGGAATTAAAAAATAAAAAATCAGCATTTGATCACATAAGTAGTTTCAAAATCTGAACTAGTGAGATTATATGTCTCACATCACAATTTTACACAAACTAATTAATCAAACTCAAACATGAAATTGCTCTAGCTGAACATCTTTATCCCTCATAAGAGGAACATAATCCCCTAAGTTATAAACCTCCAAGTGTTCGGCTAAGTCTGACTTATCGATGTTCTGGTGGTGGTATGATTTACAAACAAAATAAATGACAGTTTGGATTACAAGAGCAAAGTGAATAAAAATGGTGAGTAACAAGAAGAAAAAGATTCCTAAACTCACTCTACGCACCATCCCGAGCGATTCCCCATGAACCACAAGTATTTTAAAGACTATCAATATAGCTGTAAAAGAGATTTGAAGCTTAGTAAAGATGAAAGAGGAAATCAATATCTTTCCCTTAATCAAGTTTACGCTTTTGATCATGGCTTTAATACCATAAATTTCTTCCATTACCGATACTACGCTTGCGAGCTGCCAGACGACGTTAATGTACACAAATCCTATGAAGTAAGGTATGAATATAATGATAAGAAGTACCCAAAAAGCATTCACCCACGACCCTTCCCCATCTCGACCAAGAGTTAGGATGAAAACCGAAGTCATCAATAGAAATGCCAAAAATATGTACAAAATCATGATGAAGAAGTTCCACAAGAAAGTGACCATAAGTCTCTTCCATACTTTGGGGACTACACTGATGACCTTCTTGAATGTGATATCTTTGGATGTATAGATGCAAGCGATTGTGTAGACGACGGCGGAAGTCGAAAGGAGGGAGAAGATGAGGAGGAAGAGAAGGTAGATGGCTTTGAATATACCGAAACTGATCCATTCGGACACGATGTGAGCGTGGATCCTATTGAAGTTAGAAGTTCCTCTTGTGGCATGGGCCTCGACTTCTTGGCTGTCGTCAATCTTGGCTAAGATTAATTCAGATATTTGGATTTGAGCCAAGTAAATGAAGGATAGAGGTAGGATGAGAGAAAGGGTGATCTGTGAAAAGATTTTCCTCCATGCTACTGTGATTTTGTAAGCTTCTTTGTAAATGCCAAATAACCCCATGAATTGAAGCTCCTCTGGTTCTCTGTCCATGATTGATTAATTATCTTCAATTCCTAGAGAGAGAAAGAGAGAGAGAGAGAGAAAGATATGGAAAATAATGAATCAGATGACTGTAGTTATAGGGGATTGATTTTTGGAGGAGGTCTTGATAGTGGAATCTGAGAGAGAGGGAGAGAGAGAGAGAGGCGTCAGGGTGGACTTTGAATTGGACTTTGAATTGTCAAACAACACCCTTGAAACAATTATTAAATTAAACAAACTAGTCTCATATTGAAGGAAGTTCAAGATGGGCACTTGCCAGGAAATTCTAGATGAGTTGTGCGTTAGTTAAGACTTGGGCGGACCCTTTGGAACCTTGTAGGGTACAATCTAGCTTGTGTAGCTAATAAGGAGATGATATCACTTACTACTACCTTACTGGATTTAATGCCCAAAATTAAAAGTTTGCCTATTACTACTACTAGTTAGTAGTTAAAAACAAAAACAATTTTGTGTGGGCCTGCCAATAATTAGTAGCAAAAAAACAAACAGGCTGTTACTTAGGGGATTATCTAAAAATGGGTTGATATTTTTCAACCCAACCCTAAAAAATATTCTAAACCTTAAAAACACCACAATCCTAGAAAAGACCCCGACAAAAATACACCCACTATCCCCACCTTCGGTAACCACCACTCCACCCTCGGCCACCTCTTTTCTTTCTTTCTTCTTCTTCTTTTTTTTTTCTTCTCCAAATCTGAAAAAAAAAATTAGATTTGGAATTTTCTTTTTCATTTTCTTTTTAGGTGGCGCAGCGGTAGCGGTGGTGGTCGGTGGCAGTGGTGGTCGATGGTGGAGAAAGAAGAAGAAAGAAGAAAAAAAAAAGAAGTGGTCGGCGGTGGAGGTGTGGTGAAGATGATGGTGATGTTGGTAGGGTTGGAGTATACTATTTAATTTTAGTGGGGTGAAAAGAGAAAGTGGATATTAGATTAATTTACCCTTACACCACCCCTAGTAAATATGAGTAAACCAAGACCACCCACACCGGCGTATACCGCCACGATAGAGAAGCCCCACAAGAGGGTGACCATAAGTCTCTTCCATACTTTGGGGACTATACTAATGACCTTCTTGAAGGTGATTTCTTTGGGAGTATAGATGCAAGCAATGGTGTAAGAGACGACCGAAGTGGAGAGGAGAGAAAACATGAGGAAGAAGAATATGTAGATGGCCTCAAATATCCAGAATGTGATCCATCTATATGTTTCGTTGCGGTGGAAAGTCTTAGACAGGATGAAGTTGGATATTTGGATTTCAGAAAGGTAAAGGATGGAAAGAGGGAGGGTGAGAACCAGGGTGATTTGTGAAAAGATCTTCTTCCATGACACTGTAAATTTGTAGGCTTCCTTATAGATGCCAAACAACCCCATGAATTGTAGCTCTGATTGTTGTTTATTCATGATGATTCTTCAATTCTATAGAGAGAAACAGAGAGACAAGGGAATCAATGAGAAGGATCAAAGTAGCTAGTTTTGAGGATTGATCTGGGAGTAGTTAGAAACTAATTAATGAAAAAGGAAGGATTTACGCATCCAGCCCAGCTAAATAGAATTAGGACTGGTTTCCCTAAGAAGAAACATAAAACAAACTTTAAGTTGACTTTGATTTGCTGGGCAAAACCTTCTTAATTAAAATTTAAAATAAACTAAAGTTTGTGAAAGATTTCACGAGCCCGAATTTTAAAAAAAGTTTTAAGCCCGATCTGTTTAAAAAAAAGTTTTAAGCCCGATATGTATAAATTTATTGGATGTTCACTTCGTTAATAACATAAGTATCATTTTCTTAAAAAAAAAACAAAAAAAACAAAAAAATTCTACAATCCAATCTGACTGATTCTTTTTCACAGTAAACGAAAAAAGACTCAGGTACTTGCAAGGAAATTTCTGAATACCTGAAGATATTGTTAGGCTTTAGTTAATTTATTATTTATAGCGAGGTTTTGGCTTCTTGACTACTCTATTTATTTATCTTCCGATTCTCCAAATCCTGAATAAGAGATTTCTGAAGATTTTAGTAGTAGTAGACTTGGGACTTAATTAATTTTGGGAACCTCTGCTATTAATTAATTGAAGGAAAACTAGTTTTATAATGGTGTTGATGACTAGTCCCTGAGGTCGTTTAACATATTCGATGATGATGATCCTGTGCAGAAGATTTTCTCTACCAGCCAAATCCTTAATTATGATATAATAAGATTTATTAAGTAGTGCACAGTTTATTAGGAGAGTAGATTACTGTTTAATTGTCTGTCTTACCCTAAAAATCAGATCTATGAGGGGTCATACGTGCACAGTTTCTTTTCATAGAGCTCATGCTAAAGCAATGCGCATATTGGATCTGGAGGAACATAATTGTAATTTTTCGTTAAAATAGAGCACTATTATAATTTAAATTTTATTAGATTTTGCAACGATAATTTAAAAAGAAAAAAAAAAAAATACGAAGTTGACATGTTGTGGATATCCAACTCAAAACTAATGCCATGTTTGGATCGCAGCAATGGAATCACATTCATGAAATACTATTCTTGAACATGGCATTCCCTTATTTTATGTTTGGTTCAACCATGAATAGGAATAAGATTTCTGCCACATTCCTATTCCAGTGTTTGGTTCATGTAGGATTAGGAATCCAAAAAACGCTAATTTTTCCCTTATACCCCTTCCAAATGTATACTATTAAAAACAAACATGGAAACAAAAAAGCATGGAAATAAAAATCAATTTATATTTTTCATAACTCATTTATACTCATATAAGGGTAAGATTGTCTTAAAAAAATATCATGATTGATTCCAGTTTAATTTTCTGTGTTCTAATTTTGCTCTTATATGAATTGTTTTTCCTTTTTCATCTTCCTAGATTATTTTTAATAGAACTACTGCTTCATTTCGTTTTCTTTTCATTTAGCTAGAATCATTCAATCGATCTCTTCATTTTTCATTTGCTCCCAAATCTTCAAGTTCATCGGAACCTTCAAGCTTCATTTAGCTAGAATCATTCAATCTGTGTATTAAGTTTGTGCGCATCTAACTCAAAATCAATTGGCAATGAGTGGTGTGACCTAGGATCATTATATATGAGGTTTGCTACGCTCTCATATCCCATGTGGGATTATTCTCATCACGCCCCTTCACGTGTAGGGTTCTTTTGCGCCTAACCACGTGGAACTCTTTGTGGGTGACGGGGAGCACGTGTGGCCGATGGGCCTATCACCTGTGGGCCTGCGCTCTGATACCATATTAAGTTTGTGGGCATCCAACTCAAAACTAATTGGTAATGAGTGGTGTGACTGAGGATCATTATATATTAGGTTTGCTAGGCTCTCATATCCCATGTGGGACTATTCTCATCACGGTGGTGCTGCCTTATCAATTCCAAATGAGGACCCAACACTTAAAAGATAAATTCTAATAAGTGCAGTCACTGATAAAGCTCAACATTCCATTTCTCTCAAGCAATGGGGACTAAACCTAAGAAGAGATAAAGTAAACTAAAATCCAACCCAAAGCTATTTTAAAAATTTTAAATGTTTTTTATTTGGTTTTTTCTTTTTGGTTTTGTTTTACGTCTTTGATTTTGCATAATGTTGTTGCCTTCTTCATCAATTAATTCTCACATGAATGGTCGAATGGCAACATTCTTCACTGATGAACCAAGAAATAGTAGAACTTTATTGGTTGCATTGTTTTCTGATAATTTGTTGCAATGCCTACTTTAATGCAACCATTAGGGTTTGAAACTTTTATATTTGAGTTTCAAACCTATCAAGTAGTAGTAAGTTGTTTCCAATCACTTACTATTTAATGGGTTAGAGGCCCAAAATTAAAAGTTTGCCTCTTACTACTACTAGTTACTGATTAAAAACAAAGAATATTTTGCCTCTAACCTTAATTAGTACTCTATTGGTAGAGGTTAACTTTTTTTTTTTTTTTTTGATGAGGGACTAATGTCCATATTACAATGACAAGGCAAAGATACACCGATGCATACTTGCAATAGGTGTGTGAGAAGCGTAGAACCACTGTCAAGATCACAAATGAGTCACCATCAGGACGAAGAGACGTCGCCACCACAAACGAAGAGAGGGCTTCAACATATTACATGGAAGAAACTTAATGGTAAACCACACCCAAGAAGTTTCGATCACAAGACCTCCTAGGTCATGGGAGGGATGCACAACCACTCGAGCAAAGGCCCATGTGCTTTCATTTGTTTAGTTACACCACATTAAATGAGTAGAACCTTGCCAGGCACCCTCACAAGGCTCGAACTCCCTTATCACCTACTGCTCTTGACTCATTTGATTCACGTTAAATACCTACATGATCTCGAAATTAGGCAAGTCAAGTTTTCCTTTATCTCCATTTCTCCAAATTTCGCTCCAAAAGTAAGTTAACCACAAGAGAAAATATATATAATCCAACAAAAACACCCAATTTCATATATTGGTCATCTTAAATACACGTTTCCACCAAAAGAAATTAATTTGAGGACATGTACGATTCATCACAAGAGTAATTACGCATATAAATAAGATCAGAAAATAAAATTGCCATCACAATTTCTATATCCACCCTAAGAAATTAAAATTAATCAAACTCAAACAGGTACTTGCTCTAACTGAACATCTTTATCTCCATTCAAACGAACATAAGAAGCCTCCAAATGCTCGGCTAGGCCGGGCCTGTCGATGTTCTCGTTGTGGTACGATTTGCAGACGAAGTAGATGATGGTTTGCGTCACAAGAGTAAAGTGAAACAAAATCGTCAGCAACAAGTAGCAAAAAATTCCCAAGAACACTTTACCCACAATCCCAATTGAATTTCCATGAACAACCAGTGCAGTAAACGCCAGCAATAAACCAGCAAAACAGATTTGAAGCTTAACAAAAATGGCAGAGGCAACCAATTTCTTACCCTTAATCAACTTTCTACTCTTTTTCATGGCTTTAAACCCATAAATTTTTTCCAAGACTGATATTACGCTTGCCAAATTCCAGACCACGCAGATGTACACTAACCCGATCAAGTAAAAGAGTCCCACAATACCAGCCAGTACAAAGAAGACAGTTGCCCTTCTCGGGCTCTCCCCATCTCCGATCACGGCAAGAAGAATTAGAAACGTTAATGCAATTGTCAATCCGGTGTATACGATCACCACCAAGAAAAACCACAAGAATGTGACCATAAGTCTCTTCCATACTTTAGGGACTACACTGATGACCTTCTTGAAGGTGGCTTCTTTAGACGAATAGATGGAGGCGATGGCATAAACGACAGCGGAAGTTGAGAGAAGTCAGAAGAAGAGGAGGAAGACCGCAAAGATGGCATCGATTATCCAATAAGTAGTCCGTTGAGTCGAAATTCGATCCTGGATCCTATTGTAGAGAGGGGTTCCTCTTTGGGTTTCATCTAAGGTATTTTTGTTGTGGTTGATCTTGTCGTAGATTAAATCAGATATTTGGATTTGAGATAAGTAAAGGATTGACAGAGGGAGGATTAGAGAAAGGGTGATTTGTGTGAAGATTTTCCTCCATGAAACTGTAATCTTGCAGGATTCTTTGTAGATTGCAAAAACACCCATGAATTTGAGCTACTCTGGTTCTCTATCCATGATTATTCTAACTTCAATTTCTAGAGAGAGAGAGAGAGTTTTCTAGAGAGAGAAAGAGTGATATGGAAAAGAGGAAAGTAGAACTCTAGAGGATTAATTCAATGAGAGGATTGATTCAATGAGAGTGTGACGATGATGGAATTTGATGAAAAGAATAATGATTCAGTGATGTAGATAAACTTTGGGGATCGTCTTTTAACTTATATAAAGCTAGAATTCTGACTTCAGCCAACTGATTTTACTTTACTTTCACGCGGGCGCGGGCGGGTTTCGTTCGTTTTGGAGGACTAGAAAACAAAGATCTGCACTTGCTAGGAGATTCCAATTTCTCAGTTAACCTATATTTGTTATTTTGTTTGGCTCTTTTTGACTACGGTTGGCAGCATTAGCCGACAAGGTCAAAGAACTTAGTCCAATTTGGTTGACCCACTTGTATCATGGGTTTAATACTTTAATTTGATATAGGACCCACTATGTGACTGATAGGGACGGAATTGAACCATGGTGGGTAACTGGCCGGGGTTAACAAGACCATGTGATTTTGTAAAGAAGGACAATTGGTGACCGGTATAGTCCCCCCACACATATGGTAAGGTTTTGTTAACCCATGTTAGAAGTGGGTTAAAAAAGAAATATAGGATAAAACTCTAATCTGTACACATATTCACTTTCCAAAATTGCCATCTCGATATGTTATTTAGGTAAATTATATTTTTTCTTTTTTAAAGGTAATTTTTTTTTTATTGAGAGCATTAACTTAATTTTAATGGGAATTGAACTTGAGTTTAGGTCGTCAACAACAACAAACACTATTAACGATGTTAGCTCGCACATTTTGAAGGTAATATTTCAAATAGAAAGGGCAACAATATTGATCCGACTTTGCGGTACACATCTTTAACGTGGCATGATGGGTTTCACATTGAAATGATCCAAAGGGTTAGTTTAGGGTCGTCTCTGAGATTCAGGGGCCCAAGGCGAACATGTAAAATTAGGCCCCAATATATTAACTACTCGACGACTTTCTGTTTTGGCTAAGTTCCAATTAGAGAGCAAAAGAGATGAAATATTGCAGTTTTCACTATGTTATTAATTAGCGAGAGATAGACAATAAGTAAAAATTTAGGGTTATGGTTTTACTCTTTTTTTTTCTAAGATTACTACTCTTTTATTGTTGAATATGAGAAAAAAGTAGAAATACAGTATGCACCGACAATGAAGAAAAATACCTAATTTTTTTGTGAGTTATATATGTCATGAAATTGTGTTAAAAAGTATTTTTTCAGAGGTAGTTTTAGACCTGAAAAATTTAACAAATAAAATTTCTACTCACACTTCAACTTTTCTTTTATAATACAAATTTAATGCTTACACTCCGCTTGCAATAGACTATGGGCCACTCGAAGATAATTTAAAAGACTGATTAGTGAGAATGATCTCCTCATTATGTAAATCATATTCACAAATATCTTATCATTTAATATTTTTAACTTAATTCAAAGTTGGTTTAATACTCAAAAAATAACAAAAATAACAAAAACCCCTTATCATCACCGTATGGATTTATGGGATGGTGTAAACACCAATGGGGAGCTAAAAAAAATTATTAGGGAGGCAATAGATTTTCTATTAACAAATTTTTGAATTCTCTAATAGTCTGTTTACATGGAGGATTTTAGGTAGGAATTTGATAGGGACCGAGGATTTCGTGAGAAACTTGTTAGAAATTTTCATGTTATGAATTTAACTTTTTTTTCACCAAATCTCTAGTTTCTACAAAATTCCTACATAAAATTCCTCATCCAGTAAGATTATAAAGTTATTTTTGATAAATTTAAATATTAAAGTTATATTATATGAGTTAATAAGCTCAGCAACCAAAGTTTTGTTGACAATATTAAAACAATATTTTTTGATAGGACACATAGAGCTAGATGATCTCAGTTTGGTCTTTAGCGAGGATGTTCTCCTCACCATATAGATCATTCTCACAAAAAATCATATCATTCTGAAATTTCTATCCCTTTCAAAAATTGAGTGATTTGTGGTCTGTCCATACACAAAATTTATCGCAATCAAGATTTCATGGGGTTGGAAGTGTTAGAACAAAGTGATTTTGTTGGAGAATAATCAATGTGATGAAGAGATTATCTTCACACCCGTGAATCATCTCCATATAGGCCCCAAAAAAAACTTGTCAAACTCTTAGTTGCATAACTTAAAATTACGTACATATATAAGGTGAATTTTTTTTGGGGGCCCGAGGCGGCCGCCTTGCTGGCCTGCCCTCAGAGACGGGCCTGGGTTAGTTTTGTACTAGTATTCTCTTGATTTACAAAAAATGTTGTCATTTTAAAACTTGTAGCAACAAACATTAAATTGATGGCTCGAAGAAGTTTAAAATTTTAACTAACTTTTGTGATAGTTAAAAGTTTTAGAGTAATTTGATTTCAGCGCATCGAGTTTTATTATCCCTTGAATCAACTTCATGTAGCTCCAAAGGTTGTGTATAAGTAATGATGTTTTATTTTGCTGAATTTTGTTAGTATATCCCACCTCGCCTTATAATTATGAGTTTCTGAAGTGTATCAAATTTGGGCAATCTTTTTTTTGCCAACCAGTTTTCAAGGAAAGTTTGGCTCAATAATAGTCACATCGTTAATATAATTGATAGCCATATTGTAATAGTATTCCAAATTATTTTTTATTTTTATTTATTTTTTGACAACAACGTTGTCTTGAAATTTTACAATGATGAATCTTAAAACCGTATAACCTTTTAGGTTTCTTTGTTTCTGGAATATCTTATCTTACCAACTTTAGTGCAACCAATATAGTTACATTATTTCTGAGTTTCGTTGCATTGCCGTAGTCCAACCTTTGTAGTTGCATTCTTTTCATGTAGATCTTGAATATAATGATGAGTCCTATATAACAGTGCATGCTTCTTGAGTTGTATTGTTTTTGGAATATATTGCGTTGCTTACTATAATGCAACCATTAGGGTTGCATTGCTTCTGATTCCGTGCAGTGCCTGTTCTAGTGTAACCATAAAGGTTGCATTCTTTATTAGAGTGGAATGAGGCAAAAGGGCTTGCATGGGAAAATCATATGTGTTAAAGACGGACCAACATTTTCTTTAGTCTAATAAACATAATTGGACATACAACAAGAGCGTGCCACTTGTCCCTATAAAATAACACAAAATTAGGCTAGAAGTCCTGGTTTAATAGAGATTACAGGCAATTTTTATTTTGTAAGTCTCGTCCTTCTTTTTTAGTGTTTTGTAAGTCTCGTCCTTCCTTTTTAGTGTTTTTTAAATGCAAGAGTCATTTTTATTTTTGTCCTAAAACCAACATATTTTTATACCTAAACTATCCTTATGTCTATTTAAAACGTAAACTCTAATTATTTTTGTTTTGTATAGAGTGGTGACATTGCAGAAAAATAATGCTTTTTAAAATTGAAAATGCTAGAACTTTTAATCTATAAATTGAATTTGGACAAAATTTATATTTTTAGAGAGCATTTTTCAAGATCTTTAAAATGAGACCAGACAATAATATCAAATTCAAAAAGAAAAAAAAAACCTTTGTAACTCAAGTATGCAAACAGATTGTATAGTAACAAACATATGCAAAGTGTAATTTGCATATGCAAGTTGTAATTTGCTTAGGCTATTTTGCATACTTTTAAGCATCTATACTTTTTAATAACCTCTATACAATCAGATTACATGATAAAAAAACCCAAAAATTACATTTGCATGATCAAAAACCTATAAAAATTGTAATTTGCATAATTTATTTTTGCATGATAAAAAAAACCTATGCAAGTTGAAATTTACATACAATTTGAATTTTTATAACTTCGTAAATGGGTTTTTCTGGTTTTTTTTTGAGTTTCATATTTATGTCTGATCTTAAAAAATTATTTCTAATGGTATAAATTTTATTCAAATCCAATTTATATTTTAAAAGTTATGGTAATTTTTATGTTAAAATTCAATAAAAGGGGTTTGCTAACGTGCACCATTGGGATTCAACAGAGGGTTTTACTATATTTTTGCACCACGCTAACGTGAACCGCAGACTATTCGTTCATCAAAACAAAAAAAGCATGTCATCCCCATCATTTTTCCCCATGCAGGGGTATATCACTCATATTCTGATAAAACAAATGGTTAGACCCTCTTTAGCGGCTTCAAAGTAAATATAAAATATTTAGTAATCATTATGTTTCTTAAAATAAAAATCGTTAAAACTTTTTTCTACAAATTTTGTAAAGCATTTTTCAAGACCTTTAAAATGAGATTAGACAAAAATACTAAATTCTAATATATATGTACATATATATGGGTCAGGTTATATAGCCCCCCTTATATAGCCTCCTTAAAAAAAACCCTTGTAGGGCCCACATAGAATGCATCTAGAGGCTAATTTTTTGAGAGAAAGTAATACCCTGCCCTCACCTTTCAAGTCTGCAGCCCTTACTCAATGAGAACTAGGCATTCCGGCGGAACCATTAACAACATGTAGCTCTAGGGTGCACACATTACACCAAGCTAACAAGATGCTTCACTCACATTAAAGACACAAGTAAAATAAAGCTGAATATAAACTTTATTAACTCAATGATAGCCTCTCAATTTGAACAAACGAATGAACGAATTTTCTTAAAGAATAAAGGACTAAACAGGTGTCCCAACTCAACTAAACTTAATTAAAAGAATGATTAATGTCTTCACGGAAATCTAAGAAAACTCCGAAGACTTATTCTCGAACCACGAACATCACCGCTACTGATGAATTGCCTGCTGATCTAGACCTGAAAAGATTAATGGTGGTGCTAGGTCAAAACCTAGCCAGCAAGTTCACTAGTTCCATTGGCTTAGATTTAGGAAAACCATGAGTTTCACAAGAGTGCATTAATAATATTGCATATGACATGTCAATAGATGATTAAACGTAGTAAAGAGCTGCACAAGATAACGGCTGTTGTGTTTTATCATCTTTAGTTGAGATTAAGTTATCGCAACAAGTAGTGCACCCTAGTTACTACCCATATTTCATCCGTCCCTGTAGTTCACTTGAGACACTAGCTGTGCGCCACGTGAATCCAGTGAACCACCTCGAAATCCGTCCCCCGAACACTAGTAATCCTGTCGGCGTTACTTACGTGTCAAGTGATTCCGTAGACCTCACTTAGTGATTCCGTAGACCTCGCTTGGAGCGGACCAGGCCTATACAGGACCTAAACTATGTTTGCACACAAGACAAACAAGTTATTTAAGCACACACCAAGCTTATGGAGGATAATTGCATATTAAGCATGTTCTCTTATGATCACAATCCAAAGTGTACTTAACTCAGTGTTTAAAGATGCATCCACTATTATTAATACATGTTTAAACATAAACATACATATCCTACTTCATGTAGATCACATGTATGAACATAAGCAATATTATTAACGACAAAAGATGAGTTTTACGGACAAGGCTAGCAGTATCGATACTCCCTTTTAGGAGTATCAATACTCCATACGTCTGCTGGCTACAGATGTGGGTAGTATCGATATTCCTTTTGGGAGTATCGATACTCCTCACATCTGCTGGGTAGTATTGATACTCCTCACATATATGTCTTGCGCGATTTCAGGCCTCCATTTTCACTTGTTATCACAAGTAAACATAGGTTCGTGTTATACAAAACTTAGGGTTGTATAACCATGCTTCTAATATCATAGTTTTCATACATTCTAACCATTAGAATCATGCACACATCTTATGATCATGGATTACTTGCATTCATTCATGTAGTTAACATATAAACAACATATAATCTAGATTTTCATGCATTCAATCATTAAGAAAGCATACCAACATCATAGAAAACCTAAATCTACACCAAAAGAGCTAGTTACTACTTATCTCGAATCGCCAACGAAGTTGAATCCCAAGGAAGAAGAAGAAGAAAACTCTGTTACAATGGCGTCTAGACTTCTCCTTCTCGCTCTCGATCCTCTGCGATCAGCCTGCCCGGAACCCTAGGTTCTTCTTCTTGGATTCTCTCTTCTTCTCCTCCAGCCGATTCTCTCTCTCCCTCTTCCTTTCTCTTGGTCGACTAAAACAAGAAGGGCTTGGGTTTAGTTTGTATTTATAACTAATTATAAACCCAAACTTACTAAAACTCTAACAGGGTGCCTTTATCATTAGTGGATACCCCCTAACATTAGTAAATTAAATTAAAGGGGTATTACAGTCTACCCCCCTAAAAGAGAATTTCGTCCTCGAAATCGCACATACCTCTTCAAAAAGGTCTGGGTAACTCGCGCGTATCTCCTCTTCTCTTTCCCACGTGGTCTCGTGCTCATCGTGGTGA
Source organism: Macleaya cordata (assembly GCA_002174775.1). Taxonomy (NCBI): domain Eukaryota; kingdom Viridiplantae; phylum Streptophyta; class Magnoliopsida; order Ranunculales; family Papaveraceae; genus Macleaya; species Macleaya cordata. The sequence continues at coordinate 110,199 of MVGT01004443.1, read as the reverse complement.
TGACACTGAACCTTCACCCAAGGTATCGATCTTGACCTAAGCTTCTGCTCCTTGTAGTCAAGAATTCTATAAGGCTTTTCTAAATAGGTTGCTCCTAGTTGCAACTCTAGCTCGTGGAAATCGACCACTGCTGGGCGATCCTCATCCCAGAGATGTTTCCAAAGCATAAACACATGGAAGACATCATAAACTCCGCTAACTGATCTCGTCTGCCCATCTGTTTGAGGATAAAAAGTCATGCTAAAGTCAAGTTGCGTCCCCATAGCTTCTTGGAACGGTCTCTAATACTTCGAGGTGAATGAAGTATCCCTATCTGATACCACTGAAACTGGAACTCCGTGATATCGAACTATCTCATTTACATACAACGTAGCCAACTACTCCGCGGAGTATATCTTCTTGACTGGCACGAAGTGTGCGCACTTAGTCAGTCTATCCACGATCACCCAAATGGAGTCGTTTTCCTTCCTAGTCTTGGGGTAATCCATCAATAAAATCCATAGATATATTCTCCCACTTCCACTCGGGTATATCTAAGGATGGCAAGGTGCCTGCTGGTTTTCAATGCTCTGCCTTTACTTGCTGACACGTAAAGCATATTCGAACGAACTCTGCTACGCTCCGCTTCATTCCTGAACACCAAAAATGTCGCTTAAGATCCCGATACATCTTTTTCTCTTCTGGATGAATGGTATATTTACTACGATGTGCCTCGTTCAAGATGTTCTTCCTCAGTTTAGATTTCTCTGGAATACACAAGCGTTCCTTGAACCTCAAGCCACCATCATCCCTTATAGTCATGTCTGTGACTTCTCCTTGTTGGATACCTGCAACTTTGTCACAGCACCACTGATCGTTTCCTTGCTCACTGATGATTTGGCTTATTAGAGTAGGTTGAATGACTACACTACCCAACAATAGTTGTTTCTGCTCCCGGGTTGCCAAATCAAAGTCATATTCCGAAGCTGTCTCTAGTAGTTGCCACTGCTAAACCATCATAGTCGCCATTATGCCTCTAGGCGGCCTACTTAGAGCATCTGCCACCATATTGGCCTTTCCTAGGTGGTACTGCAACTGAAAGTCGTAATCCTTCAGTAGTTCAAACCATCTACGCTGCCTCATATTCAGCTCCTTCTGCGAGAATAGGTATTTGAGACTCTTGTGATCCGAGAAGTGCTCAAACCTTTCACCTATCAAGTATTGTCTCCAAATCTTGAGTGCAAACACTACAGCTGCTAGCTCAAGGTCATGAGTCGGATAGTTGTGCTCATGAGTCCTCAACTGTCTCAATGCATAAGCAACCACTCGGTTGTTCTGCATCAAAACAAATCCCAGTCACTGATGCGATGCGTCGGTAAATACCACAAGTCCGGCTCCACCCTCCGGTATGATCAAAACAGGAGTTGTTGTCAACTTTGCCTTCAGCTCTTGAAACGCTTGCTCACACTTGTCATCCCACTTGAATGTAACGTCCTTATTAGTGAGATTAGACAAAGGACCTACTATCCGTGAAAATCCTTCGATAAACTGCCTATAGTACCCAGCCAAACCTAGGAAACTTCGAACCTCTGTCACTGTAGTAGGTTGCCGCCACTCCAATACAGCTTGAACCTTAGAGGGATCCACTGTCACTTCCGCTCCCGACACTATGTGTCCTAAGAACTTCACCTCTTGTTGCCAAAATTCACATTTCTCGAATTTAGCATACAATTGATGCTCTCGTAGAGTCTGACGCACTCTACGCAAATGAATCTCGTGGTCTTCCCGTGTCTTGGAGTAAATCAGAATGTCATCAATGAAGACAATCACGAACTGATCCAAGAAGTCTCTGAAAATCCGATTCATTAGATCCATAAACACTGCTGGTGCATTAGTAAGTCCAAACGGCATTACCAAGAACTCGTAAGACCCATATCTTGTCAGAAATGCTGTCTTGGGAATGTCCTGCTCTCGAACTCTCAGCTGATGATACCCTGACCTTAAGTCTATCTTAGATAACCATTGTGCTCCCTTAAGCGGATCAAACAGATCATCTATCCTTGCAAAGGATACTTATTCCTTACCGTAACCTTGTTTAGTTCCGAGTAGTCTATACATAGTCTCATGGACCCATCTTTCTTTTTAACAAAAAGAACTAGTGCACCCCAAGGTAACGAACTACGACATATGAAACCCTGAGCCAAAAGCTGGTCTATTGGAGCCATTCGATAAGGTGTCTTAGCAATTGGTTTTTAGGCCTTCGTTTTCACTTGTTATCACAAGTAAACATAGGTTCGCGTTATACAAAAGTTAGGGTTGTATAACCATGCTTCTAATATCATAGTTTTCATACATTCTAACCATTAGAATCATGCACACATCTTATGGTCATGGATTACTTGCATTCATTCATGTAGTTAACATATAAACAACATATAATCTAGATTTTCATGCATTCAATCATTAAGAAAGCATACCAACATCATAGAAAACCTAAATCTACACCAAAAGAGCTATTTAGTACTTGCCTTGAATCGCCAACAAAATTGAATCCCAAGGAAGAAGAAGAAAACTCTGCTACAATGGCATCTTGGCTTCTCCTTCTCGCTCTTGATCCTCTGCGATCAGCCTGCCCAGAACCCTAGGTTCTTCTTCTTAGATTCTCTCTTCTTTTCCTCCAGCCGATTCTCTCTCTCCCTCTTCCTTTCTCTTGGTCGACTAAAACAAGGAGGGCTTGGGTTTAGTTTGTATTTATAACTAATTATGAACCCAAACTTACTAAAACTCTAACAGGGTGCCTTTATCATTAGTGGGTGCCCCCTAACATTAGTAAATTAAATTAAAGGGGTATTTCATAGAATGATCTACATGATGAGGAGAGTTACCTGAAATCAGCCTGTTCTAAAGCTTCTAACCTCAAATCTATCCATTTTAAATCAACATTCAAAATAAAAGTTCAAAACTTGCAAATTTTTTAAAAGCTAATTGAGGGGGTTATAAGTTTTAGAACGATTTGATTTTTTAATATGATAAAATACATAGTGATGATAACATCCCTCTGTAAAAATTAGCTCCTAGATGCATTATATGCAGGGCCCACAAGCAGGGGGTCATATAAGAGGTCCTATGTAGGGGCTATCTAACCTTACCCTATATATATAATAAGAGAAAAATAGTCAAAACACCTAATATATAGCTTTTTAAATTCATTTGGTCTACAAGATTTTCAATAAAGCTAAAATGCCCTTCTTAAAGCTTTTTTGGTCTATTTCGTCCTTTTAAAACTTTTTTAATTCTATTTAATCCGTTCCTTGCTTTTTAGTGTTTCTGTTTTACCCTTATTATTTTTTCAATCACTTTTTTGTCTTTTTATTACTTGTATAGCTATAGGAGAAAAAGTTAGTAATCTTTTTTGGTTTTAGTTTTAAAATGCTGTCTCTTAAATTCGAATTTTGGTGAAATTTATATATTTGAAAAGCACTTTTTAGATCTTCAAAACTAGACTAATCGAAAATACTTTCAAAAAAAAATCGCTAAATTTATGCATATATATTTTTGCATAAGGAGAAAACATGCAAAAATATTTTTGCTTACTATTTTGAGAAATATATTTTGACAAACTTTGTATATTTGGTAAGCATTCTTCAAGATCTTCACTTCTTCTTTTGATGTTACTTTATTTTGAGACTCGCAAATTCGAATTTGGATGCAATCTAGATAAAATGTACTAGTTATAATAGTTCTCAGTTTATTTGTGCAAAAATATTTTTGCATTTGTGGAAATCATACAAAAATATTTTTGCACACAGTTTTTACGAATATATTTGACTAATTAATTTATATGTTTGGAAAGTAATCGTCGAGATTTATTGAACCGAAATCAATTTTACTAGTTTCAATTCCACATTTTTAAGAACCGCTACAAACAAGAACCATAATTGCTAGGAACCGGATTCGTTAGTATTATCATGGTTCTGGTTATGGGTACTTTGATATTCGATTGGAACGGCAACAGAACTGATAAGAACCGAAACGGAGTTACTAATATTAGTTTTTTCTATTGATTTTCTATTATTATTAACATTTTATACATATAAAAATTCATTATTAGAAAATTAGAACAGAATTACCCGAGAACGGACTAGTAATAGAAACGATTGTTCTGGTTCTAGTTTCACCTTTTTGATAATCGGAACCAATAAGAGCTTAAACTAACAAGAACTGAAATAATAGGTTCTGGTTCCAAGAAGTTCAAAAATCAAACCAGAACCGACTTGTTGACACCCTTATCGAAATCTTCACTTCTTTTTTAGATGTTTTCGGATTTTAAAGCATGCAAATTTGAATTTGAATGCAATCTAGAAAAAATCAAATTTGCAGAAAAAGTAATTTTTTTCTAGAAAAAGTATTGTTGTCTGGTCTCATTTCGAAGATCTTGACAAATGCTTTCTCAAAACAGAAATTTTATAAAAATTTAATTTTTATTTTTAAAGTTATGACAATTTTATGTGAAAAACAAAATTAAAAAAGTAGTTGGTGTTAACATGCACCTATAGTTAAAGATTATTTTGAGGTAGTTAGAGGGCAAATCTGTCCAAACATTATTTTTGGACTAAATAGACTCATCTATTATTTAGTGGATTAAATAGATTGAAATAAACTTATATTGGATGTTTTGGACATTATCCCATATATTAAACCCAGAAGCCAATGCAACCCTAACGGCTGCATTAATACAAACTCATTGAATTTTAATAAAAATTCTATATTTCGAAAGAATTTTCAAGACCTTTAAAATGAGATAAAAAAACAATACCAAATTCTAAAAAAATAAAATAAAAAATTATTTGAATCCCAAAAAACATTGCAATTTAACGGTTGCATTATTACAAAACTCAACAGATTTTGATAAAAATTATATTTTTAGAAAGCATTTTTCAGGACCTCTAAAATGAGATCAGACAACAATGCCAAAATCTATATATATATATATATAGAGTCCGGATATACTTACAGGCTTAAATGTACAGGCTAGATGTACAGCCTCTTGTGGGGCCCACATGAGGTTGATCTAAAAGCCGAGGTTTTGTGAAAATGTTCTCCTTACCATGTAGATCATCTTCACCAAAAATCAGTCAATTCTAAAACTTCTAGCCCCACTAAAAGTTGTCTCTATTTCTCATCGTTCATTTCTCACCGTTAATTTTAATCAAATTCCGATCAACTTTTGGTGGGGCTCAAAGTTTTAGAATGGGCTGAGTTTTAGTGAAGATGATCTACATGATGAAGAAAACATTTTTACAAAACCTCTACCCTTAGATCAACCACATGTAGGCCCCACAAGAGGTTGTACATCTAACCTATACATTTAAGCCTGTACATATATCCGGACTCATATATATATATATATATATATATATATATATATATATATATATATATATATATAGAAGCACTATGCAAGTGCGTTGCATTTGTTCCTTTTGTTGGGTTTGTTTCTTACGGTTTAATTGTACCCAAGAAATGTATTAGCATGATAGCATGTCATTTTTTCTCTATTAACATTATATTATACTTACACCCGATTTACACTGGCATGTGGGTTAATCGATGTAGACCAACATGATAAGATGATCAATGTTGTAAAAAATTAGCCCTTCAATCATTTCTACATAGGCCCACATGTAAGTGTAAGCGGAGTGTAAGAATAAAATGAATAAAATCAATCATTTGTGCATGACACAATACAACAACTTAGACGGCTTAAAGTGAATCCTCATTAAAATTGAAGAGATATTTTATGCTAATGAAATAATGCAACCCAGGAGATTGCATTGACGCAAAACTCACTTAATTTTGATAAAATTTTTATTTTTGGAACGAATTTTTAAGACCTTTGAAATAAGATCAGACAACAATACAAAATTCTTTAAAGAAAAGAAAAGAAAAGAAAAGAAAAACACATTTTAAGCCTAGAAAATAGTAGACAAAGCAACCCTAAAAGTTGCATTATAGTAGGCAAAGTAACCCTAAAAGGTTGTTTGCACTGCTACAAAACTCATCTTTTCAATCAAGAATTGCCAGAAAAACCATAAACCTTTGGTTGCTTTATACAAGAAATTGCAACAAAACCAGTAAATAATGCAATTATATTGGTTACATCACAGTAGACAATGCAACCCTAAATAGTAGGACTTCTTAAATGTATTCAAGATATAAACTAAAACTTGCAACAATAACAGGTTGCATTAAAATAAACATCGCAACACAATATAGAAACAATGCAACCCAACAAGATTGCATTGTTATAAGACTCAACAAAATGTATGGAAGAACAACTTAAAATAGTGCAACCCTAAAGATTGCACTACAACCATAGCAATGAAACTATTAAGTTTGTGGGCATCCAAGTCAAAACTAATTGGCAATGAATGGTGTGATCCAGGATCATTATTTATTGGGTTTTCTAGGTTCTAATATTTCATGTGGGACTATTCTCATCATGCCCCCTCACGTGTGGGGTTCTTTTGCACCTAACACGTGGAACTCTTTTTGGGTGACGGAGAGCATGTATGGCCGTTGGGCCTATCACGTGTGGGCCTGCGCTTTGATACCATGTCAAGTTTGTAGGCATTCATCTCAAAACTAATTGGCAATGAGTGGAGTGGCCTAGGATCATTATATATTGGGTTTGCTAGGCTCTCATCCTATATGGGACTATTCTCAACACGCCTCCTTATATGTGGCATTCTTCTCAGCCTAACACGTGGAACTCTTTTTGGGTGATGTGGAGCATGTGTAGCCATTGAGCTTATCACGTGTGGGCCTGTGCTCTGATACTATATTAAGTTTGTGGGCATCCAACTCAAAACTAATTAGTAATGATTGGTGTGCCCCAGGATCATTATATATTAGTTTTGTTAGGTTTTCATATCCCATGTGGAACTATTCTCATCAGAAACCCAGAAAAACTAACACCCTCACTGCCCAAATTAATTCATGTCTAACATTCATTTGAATTGGCAAAGCGCCTTCAATCCAGAATCACAAAACAAGGTAACACCCTCGTAGCCCTTCCCTGTTGCAACATAACACGCAATTAATGCAGTCCGATACCACTTCTCAACCATGTATTTTATCAAACACTTTCTAGGCAAATTAAAAGCTCCCACATTTTGAAAATGCTTAAAAGAAGATTGAGTTAAAAAGAGAAATTATGAGTTCTAATGTAAAGAACTAACTAGTGGAATTCTATTTACAAATTTCGTTTGAGTTGAATACAAATTTAAGACAAAATATTCTTTGTTCTTCACCACTAACTAGTGGTAGTAAGAGGCAAACTTTTATATTTGAGTTTCAAACCTATTAAGTAGTAATAAGCTGTTTATAATCACTTTCTATTTGATGGCTTGGAGGCCCAAAATTAAAAGTTGCCCCTTACTATTACTCGTTAGTGATTAAAAATAAATAATATTTTGCCTCTAACCTTAATTTGTACCCTATTGGTAGACGTTAACTTTTTTCCTTTCATTTGTTTCGTTACACCACATTACATGAGTAAAACCTTACTAGGCACCCTCACAAGGCTCCAACTCACTTATCACCTACTTCTATGGACTTATTTGATTCACGTTAAATACCTACATGATCTAGAAACTAGGCAAGTCAAGGTTTCCTTATTAGGCATTTCGCCATACCAGCGACACATCCCCAATGCACAGTGGAATATGTTTAAGGATATTGAGACTTAATCATGATGAATCAACAAGAAAATATAACGACAAAGATTAAAACAAGCATCAACTACAACACAAGATATATGTGGTTTACCCTCACGTGCTACTAGAGCTGGCAAAATGACCCGCGACCCGCCAACCCTACCTTAATCCGACCCGCTTGACCCTACCCTAACTCGACCCGCCAGTTAAACGGATAGGGTTAGGGTTTGGCTTTTCTGACCCGTTAATAAACGGGTTAACCCGCCGAAATCCGCAGATATCCGTGACCCGCCAAAGTTTTATATCTCTATATAAATAGATTAGGATTAGGTTTGTAGTTTTAGTTGTATTAGGGTTTTAAAGATTTATTTGAGAGGGGAATATGAGAACAGGTAGAAGAAAGGAATGGATAGCCCCCACCTTCGAAGGGAATCATGCCGGCGAGATTTGCATATCTGTTCTTCTTCGACGTTTTGTTCTTTTGTTCTTGGTTTAAACTGCTGTTTTGATTCCTTCCTCTAATTGTTTGGATTTTCTGCAACTTAATCACCCCACGGGTAGGTTTTTTAGGGTTTAGAGAGAGAAAAATTTGCCAAGCAACCATGGCAGTAGCCACTGAATTAGTTCACTGTTTTTTGTGTAAGAAAACAATCGTCAAGGTCTGGATGTCCGATTGAACTCGCCGAACCAGAGATCTACCGTTAAAAGACATGTGAACTAATCCTCCTCGGTCGTCATCGATTTTTCGGAGTCAGATTAACCGATTAGGGTTCGTGGTGGTGGTCACACTTCTCAGATCTAAGCTATCAGTTTGGCTAAAGCACTAATCACTTGCTAGCAAAACTACGTTGATGAACAATCCAAGAAGGAAATCAGGGATGCCCTTTTGATTTTTCTTTGCTATTTGTATTTGATATTGGATAATCAAAAAATTAGTATTTGGATTTTTTAGAGATTTGTAGAGATCTTAATAGTTTGGATATAATATGTTCCTGAATCGTAAGATTTTAGGGTTTTTAGTTTAATGGAGGTTGATTAGGTTTCTTTATCTTAAGTTATAGAAAAAAAAAGGCTGCTTCTAACGCCCCTTGTGATAATAGCCATTAGGAGAATAATCTGATTTTTGTGGCTACCATCATGGGTATAAAAAATATACAAGAATCAGCTTGATTATAATTCCCTCTAATAATCCCTCACAAGATTAGTAATTCTCAATTGAGTAACATCTTCACAGAAACATTGAATTTTAGTTTATCAGGTAGATTTTGATTCGGATTAACTCGAAGTTGAGTATTTTTTTTGTTGATTAATTCAAGGCTTCAACTGCTTAAAAAAAATTAGGGTCACGGATAGGGTCAACCCTGTTAGGTTTAGGGTTTGAAAAAATGACCCGTTTCATAAACGAGTCAGGGATACGATTTCATAATATTGACCCGCCTATCCGCTAACCCGCCTAGGGTCGACCCGCGGATGACCCGTTGCCAAGTCTTCGTGCTACATCCATGGTTAAATCGGTGCATCAGAGAAACTTCCACTATTATCAAGAACATATTACAATGCTTCTTACACAACCAATAAGAATAAACACACATCGAGGATGTTACAAGACTTACCGGAGAACACCTAACAGCACACTCACATCATCTTTAACCTTAAAAATCTATTTCCATGGTTGTACATAGTAACAGAGGAGAAAACACATGGAAAACACTAGAAACTTGGATTGGGGCAGGGCCCCAACCCCATGAAGAAACCCTCAAACCCTAGATCCTCACAAACCCTTTCTTTCTCTCTCAATAAGTCTCTCACACTTTAGATTCCTCACCACACAAAAAGACCAAAATCGTAGGTTTACCTCTCTTTGAACCTTAGGAACTCCAACACCTTCACATTGGCCTCACTAGCACTCTCAAGCACATTGTAGCACACCTTTGGGACTACCTAGGACCTTCTTATTTATAGATTTTATTAAACCCACGTACAAATAGAAGTTTCTTAATCCCACAAGGACTCTAAAACCGCCTAAAAGGGCAACAAACCCAGGTGGTATCGATACTCAAGCCATCTGATGGCTTCACCAAAACATGGTATCGATACCCACTTTCTGGTATCGATACCTCCTGATGATTTGCCAAAAATTCTTACAAATCTCCACCTTTTTGGCAAACCACCTTCACACCTCTTAAAACTATATCCTCGATCAAACATGGCGATTTTGAAGTAACATCCAAGTCCGCCACCATCTTCAACCTTGAAGAACACACGTGAAATAATACCATTTCACTAGTGCAATTTTAAATCTTCAAATACACCATCAACTGAATTATCGCATAAGATTTCCACATTGATTACCAAGAGAACCATCCAAAAAAAAACTTAACTAGCTCCACCTAATCCAAGTAAGCTAATACCTCCAGCACATGTCAAGATTACTATGTCTTTGAACATCATTATCAAACCCAACAATGTGATTAACAGGCTTACCTATAAGCAATTCAACAAGCCATCACCAATCCGACAACTTTACCACCATCACACACAATATACTTGCTTATTAATATGTACCGTGTGACATCGCCCATAATAACGTGGTCTTTGCAAACGAGATCAGGCACATCCTTAATATAACCCGCGCAAACCATTAAGAATAATAAACACATTTAAACAAATCTCAAGCATCTCGTGCATACCATCGGAGCTTTGCTAGACCGCCCCTAACATATGAGAATCACCATCTCATCCTTGTAACCCTTTCTTTAGAGTGTACGGCTACCCACACTTTCAAGAACTGCGTAGAACACTCCATCCTGCTCCAAGACTTTACAGGAACCCAATGAAGAATTTCTTTCTACACCCATCTTCGAGTAGAACCACCCAATTTGGAATCACACCACAAATCAAATCCTTGTGTTGAACCGAATCAGACATTATCTTCACATATTCTCTACTTGAACAAAACTCCCGTTTAAATCATTCACCATATTATGAATCAAATCCAAACAACCAACTTCACAGCTCTCCAAGTCAAACCTGCCGCTGATACCCGTTTATTATGATACAACAAACTACATTGTTTTCCAGGTCGAACCACAACTCTGATACCAATTTGTTAAAAATAAAAAGGTGCACGATTTTCCAAGTCGAACCATAACTCTGATATCAGTTTGTTAGGAATTTCGCCATATTTGCGACACATCCCCTACATATAGTGGAATATGCTTATGGATATTGAGACTTAATCATGATGAATCAACAAGAAAATATAACGACGAAGATAAAAATAAGTATCAACTACAACACAAGATATACGTGGTTCACCCTCACGGGCAACATCCACGGTCAAATCGGTGCACCGAAGAAACTTCCACTACTATCAAGAACATATTACAATGCTTCTTACACAACCAACCAGAATAAACACACATCAAGGATGTTACAAGACTTGCCAGAGAACACCAACGAGAATCCATTAGAGATCAACTCCCTAAACTAATCCCAACAACACACTCACATCATCTTCCACCTTAAAATTCCATCTCTATGGTTGTACATAGTAACAGAGGAGAGAACACATGGAGAACACTAGAAACTTGGATTGAGGCAGGGGCCCCAACCCTATGAAGAAACTCTCAAACCCTAGATCCTCACAAACCCTTTCTCTCTCTCAACAAGTCTCTCACACTTTAGATTCCTCACCACACAAGAAGACCAAAACCCTAGATTTACCTCTTCTTGGACCTTAGGAACTCCAACACCTAAGCACATTGTAGCGCACCTTTGGGACTACTTCGGATCTTTCTATTTATAGATTTCATCAAACCGACGCACAAATAGAAGTTTTCTAATCCCACAAGGACTCTAAAACCGCCTAAAAAATGCAACAAACCCAGGTGGTATCGATACCCAACATATGCGGTATCGATACTCAAGCCATCTGATGACTTCCCCAAAACATGGTATCGATACCCACGTTCTAGTGATGATTTGCCAAAAATTCTTACATTCTTATATCTCAATTTCTTCAAATTTCGCTCCAAAAGTAAGTAAACCACAAGAGAAAATATAATCCAACAAAAACACCCAATTTCATATATTTTTTTGATCGATCCACATTTCACATATTGGTCATCTTAAATACAAGCTTTCACTAGTGTTCTTCATTACAAGAGTAATTACATATATATAAATAAGATCAGATAATAAAATTGCTATCACAATTTCTGTTTCCACCCTAAGAAATTAAAATTTATCAAACTCAAACAGATACTTGCTCTAACTGAACATCTTTATCTCCATTCAAACGAACATAAGAAGCCTCCAAATGCTCGGCTAGGCCGGGCCTGTCGATGTTCTCGTTGTGGTTCGATTTGCAAACGAAGTAGATGATGGTTTGCGTCACAAGAGTAAAATGAATCAAAATCGTCAGCAACAAGTAACAAAAGATTCCCAAGAACACTTTACCCACAATCCCAATTGAATTCCCATGCACAACCAGTGCAGTAAACGCCAGCAATAAACCAGCAAAACAGATTTGAAGCTTAACAAAAATGGCAGAGGCAACCCATTTCTTACCCTTTATCAAGTTTCTACTCTTTTTCATGGCTTTAAACCCATAAATCTTTTCCAAGACTGATATTACGCTTGCCAAATTCCAGACCACGCAGATGTACACTAACCCGATCAAGTAAAAGAGTCCTACAATCCCAGACAGTACAAAGAAGACAGTCGCCCTTCTCTGGCTCTCCCCATCTCCTATCACGGCGGTAAAAATTAGAAATACTAATGCAAATGCCAATCCGGTGTATATGATTACCACGAAGATAAACCACAAGAAGGTGACCATAAGTCTCTTCCATACTTTGGGGACTACACTGATGACCTTCTTGAAGGTGGCTTCTTTAGAAGAATAGATGGAGGCGATGGCGTAAACGACGGCGGAAGTTGACAGAAGTGAGAAGAGGAGGAGAAAGACCGCGTAGATGGCACTAATTATCCAATGAGTAGTCCGTTGAGTCGAAATTCGATCCTGGATCCTATTGTAGAGAGGGGTTCCTCTTTGGGTTTCATATAAGGTATCTTTGTTGTGGTTGATCTTGTCGTAGATTAAATCAGATATTTGGATTTGAGATAAGTAAAGGATTGATAGAGGGAGGATTAGAGAAAGAGTGATTTGTGTGAAGATTTTCCTCCATGAAACTGTAATCTTGTAGGATTCTTTGTAGATTGCAAAAACACCCATGAATTTGAGCTGCTCTGGTTCTCTATCCATGATTATTCTAACTTCAATTTCTAGAGAGAGAGTTTTTTTAGAGAGAGAAAGAGATATGGAAAAGAGGAAAGTAGAGCTATAGAGGATTGATTCAATGAATAAGAGTGTGACGATGATGGAATTTGATTAAAAGAAAATATATTTATAGGATTAATGATTCAGTGAGATGTAAATAAAAGCTAGAATTTAGACGTCAGCCAACTGATTTTTTTTTTACTTTTACGCGGTTTTAGTTCGTTTTGGAGGACTAGAAAAGTACTAAGATCTGCACTTGCGAGGAAATTATAATTTCTCAGTTAACCGATATTTATTGATTTAGTGGCTCTTTTTGACTAGTACGGTCTTCTGTTCTTTGGATGAATTATATGTGGCTTTTAAAGTTGTAGCACTAGCTGACAAGGTCAAAGAACTTAGTCCAATTTGGTTGACCCACTTGTATTTTGGGTTTAATTTGATGTAGGATCCACCATGTGAGTGGTAGGGACGGAATTGAACCATGGTGGGTAAGTTGGGTTGACCAAGAGTGTGATTTTGTAAAGAATGACAACTGGTTGACCAGTATAGTCCCTCACACATATGGTATGGTTTTGTTAACCCATGTTAGAAATGAGTCAAAGAAAAAATAGGATAAAACTCTAATATGTACACTTGATCACTTTCCAAAATTGCCATCTCGTATGTTTTTTAGGTAAAATATATTTTTTCTTTTATAAAGAGGTGAGTTTTTTTATGAGGTAACTAATCTATTATCTATTATCTATTATCTATTATCTATTATAATATATTATAGGAGAAGCCTTAGGTTAACAAAACCCTCTTTCTTAGGTGTGGGTTAAAAAAATATACATTATAAGCATATGACCCAAACTATTATCTATTATTGGGTTAACAAAACCCTCTCTCTTAGGTGTGGGTTAAAAAAACGTACATTATAAACATAAATTCAAACTAAAACAATTAAATTTTCTAATTACCTAATAAAAAAATTCAAAATTTTTTTTTTTAAAAGAAGCTTTCGTGCCTTGCACGGGATATGGGAGCTAGTAATATACTATAGGAGATAGGGGTGAAAGTTGGACGGGTTGAACCCGACCAACCCGCGACCAACCCGACATTGGGTTGGGCTCGGTCAGAAATTCTTGGGCACGGGCTTGGGTTTGGTCAGAGAATGTGCCCGTCCGAAAATTTCTTCGACGGGCTTGGTCAAAGGGCTCGGGCAACCAACCCAACCTGAGTCCGATAGTTAACATACATAAAATTATTAATTCTTAGCGTATCTTAATAAATTTAGTTTTATATATTAAGCTTATTAATATTTTTAAATTCTTATAATTGATCACTTTTTTGCACACGTAGGACTAAATTAATTCTCGTTCGAATTTTATAATGGTCTTTCTACTCATATGAGACTAAATATATGAACCTTAATGACATATGAGAAACATCTTAATTTTTATATGATGTTTAAGAACTATCTTTTTTCTTTTGAGAGGAAAAATGAGTCTATTTTAGCTTATAATTACAAAATAATAAACCATCTTATGATTATTTTTCATACAACCCGAAGTAACCCGATCAACCCAATGTAACATGCTTGGGTTGGGTTGGGTTGGGTTGAGAAATTCTCCGCCCGATGTTGGGTTAGGCTGGGTTGGGTTGAGGTTTAGGAACCTTGGGTTGGGCTCGATCAAAGCACAAACCCAACCCAACCCATCCGACTTTCAGCCCTAATAGGAGAAGCCTTGGGTTAACAAAACCCTCTCTCTTAGGTGTGGGTTAAAAAAACCTACATTATAAACATATGGCCCAATTTATTATCTATTATTGGATTAACAAAACCCTCTCTCTTAGGTGTGGGTTAAAAAAACCTACATTATAAACATATGGCCCAATCTATTATCTATTATTGGATTAACAAAGCCATATCTCTTAGGTGTAGGTTAAAAAAACCTACATTATAAATATAAATTCAAATTCTAAAACAACTAAATTTTCTAATTATCTAATAAAAAAATTCAAAATTTTTTTTAAAGAAGCCTCGTGCTTTGCACGAGATATGGAGGCTAGTTTAATCCTAATGCATAAAGGGAATTGAACTTGAGTCTAAGTTGTCAACAACAACAAAAACTATCAACTCTATTAGCTGGCACATTTTGAAAGTAATGTTTCAAATAGAAAGGGCAGCAATATTGATCCGACTTTGCGGTACACATCTTTAACGTGGCTTGATGGGTTTCATATAGAAATAATCCAAAGATTAATTTCGTAATAATCTCTTGATTTACAAAAAAAATATTATGTTATTTTAAAACTTTTGAGCAATGAACATTAAATTGATAGCTCGAAGAAGTTTAAAATTTCAACCAACTTTTGAGATTGTTAAAAGTTTTAGAGTAATCTAATTTAAGCGCACGGAGTTTTATCATCCCTTAGATCAACTTCATATAGCTTTATAAATTATGTATAAGTAACGATGTATGGGATTCATTTTCTTATTTATTTTGGTGAATTTTGTTAGTATATCCCACATCGTCCTGGAACCTAGTTTCTGAAGTGTATCAACTTTGGGCAATTTTTTCTTACAAATTCGTTTTTTAAGGAAAATTAGGCCTAATAATGGTTACATCCTTAATAGGCATGTTGTTCTCGTCGACTAGTCCAAATTTTTTTTTTTTTTTTTTAACAACAACGACGACTTAAATTTTTTACACAAAATAGAATCGATCTCAATGTATTGTGTCCGTGCTTAAAAAATAGAAACAGATATAAGCAAAAAATTAATGATACCTTGATCCGTATCAAAATTGACACTTTGATACCACCAAAAGGATAGAGTAGTAATTAGTACACGGAAGAAGCTGATTTTTGAATATGTAGGCCCCACATAAGTGTGGTGTGGTCATAGGCATAAGTCGCGTGACGTGAAGAAGCCCCCATACGTACATACATACATACGTACATACGGTATGTTAGAAGATTCAGACATTACACGTCTACGTAATTGTAGACGACTTCAAAAAGGCCATCAGGAATTCACGAAATTATTAAACCCAAATAACATTCTTTTGTGAGCCGTCATTTTGGAAGTTCGAGAGTTCCGCGGACGGAGTACGTAGACCTGGCAACGGGTTAGGGTTAGGGTTGACCCTAGTTAGATTGACGGGTTAACGGGTCAAGATTGCTCAATCCTAATCCTGACTCGTTTAATAAACGGGTCAGTTTTTCAAACCCTAATCCTAGGCGGGTTAACCCTAACTAAAATTTAAAAATTTTAAAGGCTATTTATTACTCATTAATTATTATTTTAAATTTAAAACTCATTAATTAAATTAAAATTTGTCAAATTTATTTGTTGAAAGATTAATTACTAACTAAAACTTAAAAATTAAAATTTACTTATAAAAAATTCAAACTAAAGTGTTATTTTTTAAAAATATATATAATTCACGAGTTGGCGGGTCACCCGCGGGTTGGGCGGGTTGACCCTAATGACCCGTGGGTCCAAAAATGTCAATCCTAACCTTATCCATTTAGTTGGCGGGTCGGTTAGGGTCGAGTTTGGCGGCTTGGGTTAGGGTTGGGTTGGCGCGTAGGGTCACCCGTTGCCAATTCTATACATAGTTCCTTTCTCAGTAGTTTTTCTTGCAAAAGAGAATGCTAAAGAGCAACAACATCTCAAAAGAGTTGTTTCCGAGCAGACCTGGTAAAACACAAAAATGTCAACTAGGCACCAGTACGTACATCGTTAAGTCGTTTCCGTTTTTTTTCTTGTCTCTTTTATTTTAATGGTTTGTTTAGATAGGAGATTTTAAGTAGAGATTTTGTGGGGACCAAGAATTTGGTAGAAAACTAGTTAGATTTATAATATAATTTCTAACTAGTTTTGCACCAAATCCTTAGTCCCCATAAAATCCCTACTTAAAATCTCCCATCCAAATAAACCATTAAATTAAAGGACAAAAATTATTTATCTCATCAAAAAGAAAAACACAAATTAATTATTTATTATATCTACTTAAAAGCAGGTCACACTGGTTCCTTTCCTTTAAATTGGGCAGAATTGCCATTAGGACCGACCCAATGAATCTGTCCATTTAGACATATTGAAAGGCCGGTCCCAAAATAATTTCTCTAAATTGGGTCCCCCGTCCCACTATCCCCTTAGCTTCATAGGTAAGCCAATATGTCTTCTTCACCCACTAAAAGCAAATATATTTAGGGCAGAATTTTTATTCAGGAAAGCGGGAAAAAAAACCCAATAATGGGCTTAAGTTTAGGTTCCACCTCATCCAAAATTAGTTTTATAAATTTAAGGGATAATGACCAAAACATCCAATATATATTACTTTTTTAATCCATTTAGTACACAAAATTTTCAGTAAGGCTCAAATATCTTTTTTAAAGTTTTTTGAATCTGTTTAGTCATTTTTAAACTTTTCTAAATGTTTACATAGTCTGTTTGGACAAGGGATTTTATGGAGGGATTTTGTGGGGACCAGGGATTTTGAGGAAAAATATAACATGATTTTTCCACCAAATCCCTGGTCCCCACAAAATCCCTCCCTCAAATCCTTTGTCCAAACAGACTATCAGTTCATTCCTTCCTTTTTAATGTTCTTGTTTTTCTTTTATTATATTTTTCAATCACTTTTTTATCTTTTTCTAACTTCTACAGCTGCATGAGAGAGAAAATTAGTTCTTTTTTATTTTTCAACTTCAAAATGTTATCTCTTAAACTAAAATTCAGATTTTGACGAAATTCATACATTTGGAAAGTATTTTTTGAGATCTTTGAAACTAGATCAGTCAAGAATGGTTTTTGAAAAAAAACTTCATGAAATTTATGCAAAAATATTTTTGCGTACTATTTTGAGTAAAAGATTTTAACAAAATTATAGATTTAGAAAGCATTCTTTGAGATATTCACTTCTTCTTTTAATGTTACCTAGTTTGAGACTCGCAAATTTGAATTTAGATGCAATCTAGATTAATGTACTAGTTCTAGTAGTTCTCAGTGTATTTCTGCAAAAATATTTTTGCATGTTTTCACAAAAATAAATTTTCATAATTCTTTTTTTTTTTAAAGTATTGTTGCCAAGTCTCATTTCCAAGATCTCGATGAATACTTTTTAAAAATATAAATTTTGTGAAAAAATAATTTGTATTTTTAAAGCTATGCTAATTTTATGTGAAAAATAATAAAAAAAAAGTAGTCAATTGGTAGCACATGCAACTATAGTTAATAATAACTTTAAATTAATTAATATGTCCAAACTTTCTTTTTGGACTAAATAGACTCATATATTATTTGGTGTAGCAAATGGACTCAAATAAATTCATAATGGATATTATGTACGTTACTTAAACACTTAAAAAAAATTAGATCTAACATCAAAGATTTCCACAAGCCGGCTCCACAAAAAAAATATGCATATGACATGCTTTAATGGTGTATTTTAACACATTTTTCTCCATCGTACCTTGTACGATCTACTGCAGGAAACCACACTTAGTGGTCACGATGTGGAATAACCCTTCATATCATGTAACACTCTAATGAGCACATTCAACACTTAGTTGATTACTATCTTTTCTTCGCATTACTCGTTTAATGCATCATGAATAATATTTAATATTCATGGAATTCAACTTCACAATAAAAATCTTTTAATGCATCATAAAAAATATTTAATATTCATGGAATTAAACTTCACAATAAAAATAATATTCATATCATGGAAGAGAATATCATGGAATAAGATTTAGAATAAACCATACTCACGAATACCCTCGTTGAACCCTTCTTTTATCGGCAATGATCGTGATGGAATCGTACTCTCCTTGCTTTAGAACTAAGCTTCAAGCTTCACAAAACCTAAACCCTAGTGGGTATTGAAGGGAGCCACCCCCTCTTCTTCCTTTTTCTTTTTTTTTTTCTCTAATTTCATGAAGTTGGAAAAGATGGAAACTTAAATCCAAATCTCGATTTTGTCTTTTAAGGGATTTTTAACCCTCTGTAAAAGTGCCAAAATGCCCTAGAAACTATAAAATTTTGATCATATGGGTACTTAGGATGCTTGGGGGCATTTTGGATATAAAATATTACTTATTTGATGAGTTTTGGGCTTCTAAAAAATAGTCTTTTTAATTTACTACGACTTTCAACTTTAATTTTTTAACTTTAAAAAATCTAGAAGATATTGTGTGCTCACTAATTCAATTCAAACTTGAATTTCAAAATAGTTTCCTAACCAATTAGATCTCATTTCATCTCTATCTAAATTGTTAGGAGAAGTCAAAATCCTAAATGAGGATTTATCTTATCCATTGAATCAAATTATCTAAGAGTGAGAAAAATAAGGAAAAGATTTATTTTTGATATATATTTATTTTCCTCTCCAAGAAAGTCCAAAATAACTAATATTTGTCTCTCTCTTCCTAAAATATAGTTTGGTAACTCACATAACCCAATTTCAATCCTTTAAGGCTACCACGTTTTTTTCATTGTGGGTGGAGTCCACATGATTTCTCCATGCATGTAATATATGTTGTAAAATTTTCAAAATAGTTTGGGTTGGGTTTGTAGTTTTAACTCTTCTTTGGTTTAGTCCCACATTGCTTGGAAGATATGAAAAGTTGAGGTTTGTAAGTAACTACACTTCGTAGAGTTTATCTTTTAAGTGTTGGGTCCTCATTGGAATTGATAAGGTGGTGCATAGCACCACCGCACACGCGCACACATACGTGTACGTGCGTGTGCGAACGGTCGATTGGGCGTTTAGGGCATATTGGGCGCTTTAGTGGTGCACTTTGCACTTCGCATGTGCGCATCATCGCTAGGAGCTATTAGAGCCTTAATCATTTCAAAAAATGAGATGGTGTCACTGTATTATCGATACCAGCCAAAGAGAAGTCGACAGTTGAGGCCAGTATCTAAGTCAGTATCGATACCTACTGGAAAGGTGTGTCTGTTAGTGTTCAGATCACATCAGTATCAATACCACTCATACTAGTGTTGATACTAAGGTGATCTGAACATTGTTATTAGAATCGTACAAGTCACGAGTCGACTCGTACGATTCGTAGTCACAAAAGTAAAGCCGGATACGACTCGACAGTTAGACTCGTTAATTGCTTTGAAGCGGTGATAATAGGTCGAATCAGCGATATGCTACGAATCGTCGATTCTGTCAATCCAAGAAAACCCACTTTCAGTTGGGTTAAAAAGGTAGCCCGATAGCCAAAAGTCTCTTTCATCAGACGTAGAAGCGAGTTTCAAAACCATTGTTTTATATTTTCTTTACTCCAAAAGTAAACAGTGGGTCCTACATGGGTTTTAAGGGTTTTTATATATCAAAAGAAGGAATTTGTTTTTTGTTTAACTTTAACAATGTTTGAGAACAGAGAGGACTTAGAGAGAGAAAGAAAAGAGAAACCCTTTGTTTAGGGTTGAACAAAAATCTAGGGGCATTACTAGAGGGACACCAGATTTTGACATCTAAGATTACATCTGCTTATTTTATTGATTGAAAACCAATCATGAAAAAGCATTAATTCCATTTCAGCCCCTCATACCACTTTTAAAAAGCAGATGTAATATTTGGTGTCAAATTTTGGTGTTATTCTAGCAAAACTCAAAATCTAGATTACTTTCTCCACAAAACTCCAAATTCGATTCCGTTGGTTCCTAACTTCTTACGAGTTTCTTTGCGCGAGGAGCATCACGTGGGTACAATTTGTTAAAGCTTGGAGTTATTTTTTACAAATTACCATTAAAGAGTGCAAGGGAAAGTGCTCGTCGGTAACTTTTTTTGTTTCTCTCCTTTCTCTTTTGTCTTATTTAGTTAATTTATATGCTTTAAACCTACGTTTCATCATGAGTAACAAGACCAAGCAAACCAAACTTTCTTTTGGTGGGGGCAAAGAAAGATATAGACCCAACTTGGGAATATTGTGAAAATGTGGATGGTAATAGTCTCAAAGTTAAATGTCATCATTGTGGTAAAATTATTCATGGAGGTGTTTATAGAATGAAACATCATCTTGCACATACTAGCAAAGATGTTAGTAAATGTGAAAATATTCCTCAAGAAGTGAAGGATTTTTTTATTGCCCTAATTCTAAAGAATGAAAGCAAAAAGGATAAATGTGATGTGGTGGTTGATCTTGAGGATGAAGATGTGTTAGAGAAAAAAGATAAATTAATGAGAGAGGCTTGTAGTAAATCTAAAACATCTAATAGATTGAACACCTACTTCAAGAAATCAAATAGAGAAGATACTTGTATGACAATTTGTGAATTCTTGTATGCTAATGTTGTGCCATTCAATGTAGTCAATAGCAAATACTTTAAAAGAATGGTGAACATGATTGGGGAGTTTGGAAAAGGGTTGAAGCCCCCTTCCTTTCATGAGGTTAGGGTTACATTTTTGAAAAAAAAGGTGGATGATGTACAAGCCACATTAGCAAAGTATAAAGAAAAGTAGAAGGTGACCGGGTGTACTTTGATGTCGAATGGGTGGACGGATGGGAAGGGTAGGTCTATTACAAACTTTCTTGTAAATAGTCCTCATGGTACGGTGTTCTTGAAATCGCTTGACCCCTTCGGTATCCAACATAATGGAGAGAATTTATTTGAATTGCTTGATAGTATGATTGATGAGCTTGGTGAGGAGAATATTATTCGGAAGTAGTTACAGATGGTGCATCCACTTATGTCAAAGCAGGTGAGCTATTAATGAAAAAAGGAAAAGCTTATTTTGGGCTCCTTGGGCGGCACATTGCCTTGATCTCCTTCTCCATGATATTGGCGACTTGCCCATGCACAAGGACACTTGTGAGAAGGCTAGGCATGTGACAACATATATATAGGCATGTTTGGGTCTTAAACCTAATGAGAAAGTACACAAATGGGAGGGAACTTAGTAAGGCGGGGGTGAATTAATTTGCTACTAACTACTTAAATTTGAAAAGCTTTCAAATATGTAAGATTGGACTTAGAAAGATGTTTACTTTGGAAGCTTGGACAAAAAGTAGTTATGCCAAGAATTATAGTGGTGGTGGGCTTAAGATATCATTTTGAGTAATGATACCTTTTGGCCATCGGTTGTTAGTTGCTTGAAAAGTGTGATTCCACTTGTGAAAGTGTTGAGACCTGTCGATGGGGATGACAAGCCGACTATGGGTTACATTTATGAGGCCGTGGACAAGGCTAAGAAACAAATTGCAAATAATTTCAAAAATGTTAAGAAGAGGTATGATGATTATTAGAAGAGTATTGATGAAAGATGGGACAAGCAACTCCATTGGCCACTTTATGCAGCGGGATTTTTCCTTAATCCTCGGTAAGCACTTTCTTGAATATGTGTATTTATTTAAGTAATTGCATTCATTGTTTCTTTAATACTTTATGTTTATTATTTCTTATATGAAGTTATCATTATGCTACGGGATTTGAGGCCAACTTTGAGATTAAGGATGGGCTTTATGATTCAATTAAAAGAATGTGCCCAACATCGGCGGAGAGGATAAAGATTGATAATCAACTCAAAATATTTCACAATGCTGATGGGATGTTTGGGCATGCCATGGCTAAGGAGACTAGAGAGAAAAAGCATCCTGGTAAATACTTTACTACTTATTGAGTGTACTACTTTATTTATAAATACTTATTTCTTAAATTATAGTTTAAAATTAAGACTACTAAGTAATTACTAACTTACCTTATTATGTTTTAATAGCTTTATGGTGGAAGGCTTATGGTGATTCAACTCCGGAGCTCCAAAAGGTTGCCATTCGCATCTTAAGTGCCGCATATAGTGCTACGGGATGCGAAAGGAATTAGAGCACGTTTGAGCAAGTGAGATTCTAAAACAATCGATAACCTTAAATTTCTAGTTTCAACTTTCAAGTGGCATGACAAATATATTAATGAGTGATGACTAACTCAAAATATTTGATTTAGGTGCATTTAAAAAGAAGGAATCGATTGGAGCAACAAAGATTGAATGCACTTTTCTTTGTGAAGTACAATCTCCAACTAGAAGAAAGGCACAAGAAGAGGCAAGAAAGAGGAGATACATATGATCCAACACATTTATCGGATATGGACTCCGATGATGAATGGATCACAGAGAAAGAGGATCTCGTTTTGCCAAGAGATCCGTCATGGATGGACACTACACCAGAATCGCGTTTTTGTCACATTTATAAACGTGACTAAAATTTTTTGTCACATTTATAAACGTGACTAAAATTTTTTGTCACGCTTATACGCGTTATAAATTTGGCGTCATAAATTTGTAACGTATAATTTGTCACATTTATAAACGTCACAAACCAAAAGTTTTGTCACGATTATAATCGTCACAAATATGAATTGTAACGTTTGATTAACAAAGAAAAATATTGACATTTTCTCTGAATTGTAACGTTTATAACCGTGACAAATTTATTACCTATATAATCGTGACAAATTTGTCGTGAATATGTTATAAATTTGTCACGGTTATAACCGTAACAAATTTAAAACATTTGTTTAAAAAAAGCCATTTTTTGGATTTTCCTGCACCTGCAATGAACTCCACTTCCATTCATAAATCCAGTCCCAGCTACAATCCCTGCAATGAGCTCCACTTCCATTCATAAATCCAGTCACAGCTACAACCCATCATCCAAACCAAAATACGAAGCCCCTTTTTCGAAACATAAATAAACAAAACAACGAAAACAAAAACAATTCGTGATCAAAACAATAGCTAATTCATTTCCACAACAAAAATAACAATGACTATCTAAGATGTTTGTGTTCGATTTTTACAAAAACTAAGTCTTTCTCTCGTTATTTACAAATAAAATCAACTGACATTTAAAGATTTTAGGGCTAAAAACTTACCCAAAAGAGGAAGAAAATGAGGGGAAGAGATGGGGCTGATTTCCCCTTCTTTCTTCTTCTTGTTCTTCTCCTTCTGTGCCTGCTGCTGCTTCCTCTTCTTCCTAACGTCAGCAGCAACAACTGCTTCTTCTTCCACCTTTTACTGCTCCCTTTCTTTCAAAAACAGGTACCTGAAAGGAATAGAAATAAGTTGTTAAGAGAAGTGAATCTGAGCATATGCACCAAACCATCTATAAGGCACATAAAAATTAAGATTTGGAACACACTTCTTTGCTATCAAATGCAGCCTTACTAGTTGATCATAGTCATATCATGTGTTACAAAACAAATTGGTTTTAATTGAATCATAAGATGGTTCAATAACATGAAACTTAATGCCCAATGAAAATCTATTAAAGAACACAAACACAAAACAAAGAACAAATCTAACAAAACTACACAAAACTACACAATTACAGAATTTTTCAGATTTGACATCTCTTCACTTAAAAAATCATTTCCAATTCAATACTTACTGAAATTAAGCAAGAAAACATTTTGAAAAGCTAAGAGAAGTGTCTTTTTTCAAAAAAAAAGAAAAAAATAAAACAGAGAGGAGAACTGGCCGAAAATTGCACTTAAACCTCAGAAAACGTGCAAAATTTTTTCAGATTTGACGATGTATACTAAAATGCACTTTCCAATGTCAATACAAATCCAAATCAAAATCCGAAAGATGTTCCGGAAAGGTAAGACATTCAAGATTCTTGCTGATTTGACCAAAATTTAAAACAATGAGGATTAAGTCCAGTAATAACCAGTCGAACCAGCCGAAAGATGTTCCAGATGTGCACGAATGTTTTCAAGTTGTGGATCAAGTTGAATCAAGTCAAATGAAAAGGAAGAGAGTTATTTAAAATAGTTACGGATTTGTAATTTGAAATTAAAAATTATTATTTGTAAAAGAAAATGTAACTATGAGTTCATTTCCTTTTAGGGCCAAGAGACCTAAGAGAGCTTGGTAGAGGGAAAGGGAAGAAAAAAGCGATTGAACTTGTTGATGAAAATGAGGAAGAAGAAGGGGCTCAAGAAGATATTGAAGTGGCTCAAGAACATGACGAAGAAGCTCAAGAAGAAGAAATGGTGGATCAAGATAGAAGATCTAGTGAAATTCAAGAAGGAAGTGATGGTGATGGTTTCCTTGAAGATGATTATAATTGAAGCCAACTGAAAATCTAGGAAGAAATAGAAACATACTTTTGTTTTTTGTGATTAGTTCAAACTTGAAAATAGAACTCATAGTTAGTTGCTTACTTGCTATATTTTGTTCAACTTGAACGGGTGAACCATAATTTTTTGTTTATATGAAAGTTGAAAGTGAAATTTATAGTTGCTTACTTGCTTACCAAATAATTCAAATGTAACTAAACATGTGATCAATTAATGAAGATTAGTATTTTGGGGATTACTTGTGAGATAACAGCATATATCTCTTTTTATTAGTATATATGTATGCGATTGTATATATAAAAAAAATTTCTATGTACTAATACGATTCAACATACGATTCGATTCACCAAAATAGAAAACGATTCACGAGTCGATTCACGATTCAATAACCTTGGATCTAAAGTCATCGTTATAAGTGAGTATCGATACCCATTCAATGGGTAGCGATACCCAGTCGCACCAGTTTAGAAAAGTCACCATTTTTTCTCTGAAATGGTGCTTCCAAGGCTATAAATACATAGTTTCTTGGTCATTCTTGATACACTTCGAATTCCAAAAGTATATCAAAGTAAAGTTAGAGTATTTTGGCATTATCAGAGATCAAATAGAGTGTTCTTGAGTTGTGATCGAATCTTGCACATTCGAACTCACAAATTCTACGGTTAGACTCCATTGTATCCTGAGAACATATTTCGAATACTCTGGTGCAATTATAGGGGTGAAATATTGTTTAAAAGACAACGATTACGTGTCTTGGAGTTCTCAAACCATTCAAAGTTTTCCCTTACTATTTCGTACATTTTTTCCAATAATTTCATCAATAGAGGGAATAGTGTCTCAATCCATTCAAGTAATGAACTAAGACTTCACTAGGCTTGAGAGGTTCGATGGTAAAGATTTTACAAGGTGGAAAGAGAAGATGATGTTCTTCTTAACATCATTGAAGTTGTCTTACATTTTGGGTGAGAATCTTCAACCAATTCCTGACGAAACACCGAAAGATTCAACTGAACTAAAGATGGAGAGAATGAAGAGAAAATAAAAAGAATTCTTATGTCGTGGACACATTCTCAACGCACTTTCCAGCACCATCTATATTGTCCATCGTCATATCCAAACTGCTAAAGAGTTGTGGACTACTTTACAAGAAAAATACCGTTATTGAAGTGGTTAGTAACCAAAAGTTCTTAATCAGTAATTTCATGAGTTTTAAGATGACTGACGATAAATCAATACTTGCCCAAGCACATAGTTTTCTTAATATCGTCAGTGATCTTAAAGTGGCAGAAATTACTCTCCCTGTAGAGTTCTTAGTTGGAGTCATTATTGCATGTCTTTTAAAGTCATTGAATGGCTACAAGAAGAAACTCAAACATGATAAGAAGAAATACACTCTGGAATCCTTGCTGTATCACCATCGAATTGAAAAGATTCACGGAAACGTGAAAAAAAATCTGAGGATCTTTCTAAGGTAAACATGGTTGAGGATAATAAATCCAAGTACACCAGCCTTAAGCCAAAGAATAACAACAAGTTCAAGAAGGATTCTAAGAACAAGAACAAGAATAAAAAGAATAAAGGTAATTGATACTACTATGGCAAACCCGGTCATTTTGCGAAGGATTGTCGCATCAAGAAGAAAAACTTGAAGAACCATGTAAATATGACCGAAGAAGGGAATTTCATTGCAATGGTGTCAGAAGCAAACAGTGTAAGCAACGACTCCGGTTGGTGGTTGGATACAGGAGCAACCATCCACATATGTAAGGATCAAAAGTTTTTCAAAACTTTCGATCAAATCAGTGATGGACGTGAAGTTAAAATGGCAAATGATGTCCGCACTAAGGTCGTTGGACTGGCTCCATGGATCTCAAGTTTACGTCAGGGAAGACTCTTACTCTTATAGATGTTCTAGATATGACTAAGAACTTAGTCTCTGGTGATCTCCTTAATAATAGAGGTTTCAAACTTGTGTATGAATCGGATAAGCTAGTCTTATCCAAAAATGGAGTTTTCATAGGAGAAGGATATTCTTGTAATGGGATGATTCAGTTTGACTTAATCAATAAAGTTTCTTCTGATTATGTTGTTGAGTCTTTTCCTTTGTGGCATGGTAGACTAGGACATGTTAATTATGGTTCTATAAAGAACATATCTAACTTAGGATTAATTCCTAAATGTGCTTACAATAATATTAATAAATGTATATCATGTGCACAATCTAAAATCCATAGACCATCATTTAAAACTGTTGAAAGATCTTCTAAACTTCTTGATCTAATACATACTGATGTATGTGACTTAAAGGAAACTTTAAGTCGTGGGGGTAACATATACTTTGTTACATTCATCGATGATTTTTCGAGATATGCTTAGGTATATCTTATAAAATCGAAAGATGAGGCTTTTGGAAAGTTCTTAATTTTCAAGCAGAAGTTGAAAATCAACATAACAAGAAGATCAAAGCAGTAAGATCAGATAGGAAAGAAGAATATGATTCTACTAAAATCACAAAGTTCTGTGAAAATAATGGTATTATCCATCAGTTCACAGCACCCTATACATCTCAACAGAACGGAATCACTGAACGCAAGAATAGAACTTTGGTTAATATGTGTAATGCTATGTTATTAAGTTCGGACCTACAATTGAATTTATGGGGAGAATTTATATTATCTGCATGTTATATTCTTAATAGAATTCCTAGAAAGAAATCTAATGTTACTTCTTATGAGTTATGGTTTAATCGGAAATCAAACTTGAGTTGTCTCAAAATGTGGGGGTGTCTTGCGTATGTAAGAAAAATAGACCTAAAGAGACCTAAACTAGGTGACCGAACAAACAAATGTGCGTTTATAGGTTATTCTAGTAATAGTGTTTGCTATAAATTTCTCAATCTTGAATCAAATACTATTTGAAAGTCTAAATTCGCCCTACGATTAATGAATTTAACTGTAAGTCAATGTGACTATGGTTAAGGATCACACTATCACCTAATTAAAAATTACTAAGGTGATAAGAGTACAACAAAAATCTCTAACAAGAGTATTGACTTATTCGATTCTTAATATGCGGAATTAAGAACAAGAATCGAATATTTCAATCTCACAACAAGTATAGAAATATGCACAAGAGATTTTGTTAACGAGGAAAAACCCAAACTGGGAAAAACCCCGGGACCTAGTCCAGCAAAAATCCACTAAGAGTTATTGAAAACTTACAACCCGATTTACCACTCGATGGACACGATTTACGACTCCCTCTACGCTCCAACAGCTACGGTGTACAATTCTTCTACAAATTCGAACTCCACGAATTTGCCTCTTAGTAGACGATGATGCGTCTCCAACTTGAACTCCACAAGTCCCGCACCTTGAACCAATACTTGACTCCTCAAGTATATCACCACAAGCTTGAAACTTCAAGCTCAACCATCGGAAATCCACCGGCAACAAAACTCAGGTTTTGAGTTAAAATGGGAAGGATTAAAGCATGTACAACAAGCTTGGAAGCTAAAGAATTAGAGTTGAAACTCTCCAAGAACTTGTTGATAAATAGGGTGAATGGTTGATTAAACATTGATGGTTCAATCCCTATTTATAACTCAAAATGTCCAGCACAAACCCAGAAATCTCTAGGTTGTATTAGGTCAAAAGCTAGACACAATAATGGAGATGAGGAGACATTCCATTGATCCCTCATCCCATTTAGAGGTGTTCCCCACGCACCAATAATTCCCCTAAAATATGCTAAGAGGAAATGTGCAAAAAAGTGAAAAGGAATCACTTTACAGCTCACGAAACAGCTGAAATCGCACATATCTGGGCGTTGGTTTCGAAACCAAGAAGGTTGGTTTCGAAACCAAAAAAGGCCTGGAATGATTTTCATAACTTTGGTTTCGAAACCAATATGTTTGGTTTCGAAACCAAAGACCATCTAACATCATTCTGTAGCTTTGGTTTCGAAACCAACAAGTCAGTTTCGAAACCAAAAACCATCTGTTGGCATTTTTCAGGGTTGGTTTCGAAACCAATATGGTTGGTTTCGAAACCAAAAACCTCCTGACATCATTTTTCAACTTTGGTTTCGAAACCAACCTCCTTGGTTTCGAAACCAACCTTTGGCCACAGTACAAATGGTCACAGTTTCCCGAAAAACCGTGGTATTCTGACAGCATTCTTTCAAACACTAGTTTTAAGGGGTTTTGACATCTTTTGCCATTCCGTACTTTCTCATATGATCTAATATGAACTAACCACCTATGGTATTGAGTTACTAAGTCACTTACCATCCTAAAATGAGTTCCGGTGGTTTCTCATATGATCTAATATGAACTAATCACCTATGGTATTGAGTTTCTAAGTCACTTACCATCCTAAGATGAGTTCCGGTGGTTCTCATATGATCTAATATGAACTAACCACCTATGATATTGAGTTTCTAAGTCACTTACCATCCTAAGATGAGTTCCGGTGGTGAGTTGAGCTTCTTGGAGTCTTTGCTTCGCAACGAACCGAATGACTCACTAACTCTAACTCAAGTTACATTGACCATCTTGAGTTTACCTTTGACACGAAATTCGACAAATATGACATGAGTGAACTCATGGACCTAACAATCTCCCCCTTTGTCATTTTCGTGACAAAGCCATACATAAGAAAATAGTATAAAGAACCTTCCCCATTACAACTCGTATTTTCTTACACATGACTCAATAGAACTTAAAACACGGATTGTATAAAACAACCTGTTTCCTGCACATGCTCACAAAACAAGTCAAGGAATCTTATAAAATACTAAATACATACCTTGAAGAATGTTTAGAGCATTTAATGAAGGTAGAGATAATATCTCTCCCCCTTTGTCAAAGCTTCTCCCATCTTAAGATATCTTCCAATGGTGGTGAGTTGAGCTTTGCACAAGTCTTCTCTCCTTCACTATAAGTCTTCATTGGTTAAAAATGTAGAGACAACTTGCAAACTCTCATTGGCTATATTGAGTTTGATTTGACACGCAAATTGACAAAATCCATGAGGGAACTTATGGACCTTACAATCTCCCCCTTTGTCAATTTCGTGACAAAACCCATTCAACACCCATTCATAAGGTTCAATGAGAGATAAAAGACAAAACTCCCCCAAACAAATAGAGACATTAAACTCTATGGGTTGTCTTTAACTTGTTTCCTGCACATGTCCACAAGACACATCAAGGTACCATGGAAGTCATGAATATAAATAATGAATATGCTTACACTCCCCCTTGATAAGTGCTACAAGAATCTCTCCCCCTATGTGATAAAACTCGTATCACATAGTACTCCCCTTGCAAAGTCAAGAACACATAATTCTCCCCCTTTTTGTCACAAATAGACAAAGGATAGAAGACAACAAAAGTACAAGGAGAAACTGAGAAAGACAATGTATGGAAACACAAATACAAACCAACCAACCATAAGAATAAATATCTAACTAATTTTCAACCAAGTAGATAGTTAGATAGACAATAAGAAAGTATGGTGGAAGGCAAGTAAGAACATGTCACACACTATAAAATTTATCAAAGCTAGTTACAAGGTGTATCAGAGCTAAGATAAGAAATAAAACCAAAGTGTGTGAATGTATCCTGGTTTTGAAAACCAATGGAGAAAATGCAAATTTTTGGATTTTTTCAAATATTAGCTTAATGCAAATAATGAGCAAGCATGCACAAATATATGCAAATAAACAAAACATGCAAGCTCCCCCTCAACCAGATCATGAGAAAGATTTGAATCTTAAAACTAATCCGGTTCAACATGCATCAACACACAACAAATCTATGCTATCAATGTATGCAAGTAGAAAAGTTTTGTTGTGTCCAAATCATGTTGTCAAGGCTATCAATAATATAATACACAATCACAATTAAAAATTTCTTAATCATGAAATTGCAAAAATTTATTCAAATATAGCCAAGCAAGTTCTCAATCATGAAAATCACAACACTCAATATTCTGATTATGGTGTGTGTGTGTTGAGAGAACAATATCATTATGTGAGACCATCCTAAAAGGAAAATAAGATAAGGTTATCCATATTACCAATTTCTTCAAATCTGAACCTTACCTAGCATGAAAGAACTATCTCACATTGTTACCTATTAATGACCTTCATGTTTGAGTTTGAATGAAACTTGAGGAACTCAAGAGCATGAGACATAGATCACCAACTTGTTACCAATATTTTCCCTAAACTTGCAAGCGACTCTTATCCGAGGAGACACAACCAAGAAAGTACCCGTATTGGAACCAAGTGGGTCACTATGAGGTCAAGATGAAGAATAAAGAACATCGAGTTCCCAATCTTTTTGCGGGATCTCACTCTTTTTGATGTTCAAACACCGAGTTCAACATTTTTTTTTTCGAGAACTCACTCTTTTGGTGTTTCACCAAGCTCAAGATCTTTTACGAGAGCTTACTGTTTTGGTGATGTTTCATAACAAGATATAACAATATTTTTCAGCACTTCATCAAAACACAATATCCTAGTGAGAGATAGTCCAACCAGCTAGTTCAGTCCATTAATGAATCATAAGCTTTATTTTAACCCATCCAATGATTCAACTAGGATAAAATCACACTTACTCAAGAGGCTCTTATGTGCACAAGATTTATAGATCAGTCAAGAGAGTATATGGATTTAGAGAAGAGATTCACAAGCTATATCAAAATAAAATAAAGTAATTCAGATTTGTGAAATCTCTTATATGTTCAAGTATTCTATAAAAGATAGCCAATAACAACAAGAAGAACACTTAAAACATACATGTATTAGAATGCAATTTGTGAAAGCAAACTAATCTTCAAAACTCATTTTTCAACCCAAAAATAATATGCAATGCAAAACAGGGGAAAAGTGAGAATACAAACCTACAGAAAAAAATTCTGCTTGATGTGGTTGACCATCAATATTCACTACTTGTGTAGTAGCTTGTTTCTCAATCAATAACAAAGGTTTATACACTTCATTCAGTATTGACAAAGAAACAAGATGACAAACAAAAAAATATACACACATGTCCCAAAAATGATTTGACAATAAATGGGCATGCTGTAAAGTATGATACTTAGTAGATGAAATGTCATGTTCAAATGCAATAAGAACTTATCTACAAGTACATACAACAAACACTAGAATGCATAACAATCAACTAAAATGCAAACTAGTAGAACACTCACTCAACTACCCCAACTATATATGCAATCAAAACAAGGGAAGGAGTGAGAATATCAACAATCAAGTAATGGTACGACCACTACCACTAACCAATAAGTACTTAGATGACTTACCAGTATTGTATGTAGTGAGAGTTTCAAGACATGCCAAATCACTTTTTCTTACCCATATGGCCTTGAATTTCTTAAATGTCTTCATTTGATTTAAGTCCACATGAGTAGGTTTGGTTGTCTCAAGCACAACCTTTTTGGTCTTGTTTCTCTTCCTTTTCTTTGAATAAGATTTTGATCCAAAGGAATACATACCTTGTTTGTTGTTGTCAAGCTTTCCAATATCTCCAGTCAATGCTTGAGCCTTGTCACTCAATGATTTGATTCTTTTTAAAAGATCTTGATTGACATTATGAGACTTTTTGCAATCTTCTAAAAAGAATCTACATTTGTTCTGCAAATGTCCCTTATAACCACAATAAGAACACACATTATTAATGTTAGAAACTTTAGGCTTACCTTGTGGTTTTATAGCTTGCTTTGGGATATGTTGCTTGACAACTTGCTTTGGAGCTTGTTGGTCAACTTGCTTAACTGCTCTCTTTTGTGGAGGAGGAGGATGAGTCTTAGCTTTCACAAAGGTCGTCGACGTTGAGGTGCTAGCAACCTTACTTGGATCAAAGCCGAGTCCCTTCTTGTCACTCGAATTCTTCGATCCTTTCAACATAGAGACAAGGTTATTCGACCCATGATTGAACTTTATGAGCATCTCTTTAGACTCTTTTAGCTCATCCTTCATTTTTTGTATCTCTTCAAGAAGTGATGTGACTCTCTCATTAGTCACCACCAGCTCATTCTTGAGGAATTTGATTTCTTTATCTTTTCCTTCAAGAATCTCTTTGTCCTCTGCCTTCCTCTTAGAGGCTTCTTCCACTTGAAGAGTGAGATCATTCTTCTCAGTCATAAGACTTGAATTCTCTAGTTTGAGCTCCTTGTTTGCCTTTGACAAGCTCTTACTATTTTCAAGAATTCTTGAGAACAACTCTGTAGGATCAACATCATCCTCGCTATCACTTCGAAGATCATTAGATTCAGCTTGTATATCTTTTTCATGATCAACAGATGCAGCCATAGCCATTAGTTCAATGTTCTCTTTACTACTTCCTTTAGTAGCCTGAAGATCTTCAAAATCAGTATATAAATCTTCAAGGAGATCATAAGAAGATTCCACAAAGGTAATAAAAGCCTTAGTGGTTTCTTCTTTGTCTCCAATATGATCAGTATGAAGATCTTCTGATTCCATACTTATTTCATCTTCTGAGTGGACACAAGAAGATTCCAAGGAAGTGGTAAAAGCCACATAGTTTGCTTTATCTTCATTGTCACTTGAACTTACTGAATCATCCCAAGTGACCATCCTCTTTTTCCTGCTTTTGGACTTTTTGTTGGGACATTCATTGGAAAAGTGTCCAAAACCATGGCATTTAAAACATTGAATATCACTAGAGTTGTTATTTTTCTTATGAGCTTTATCCTTACTTAATGACTTACTCTTACTTGAGGATGAAATCCCATGTTTCAGAATTTTTCTTTTCTCGACTTTAAGAAACTCTATAAAATTTTCGAAAAGAAACTCAAGATCCTTATTATCACCATGATCATCCTCGTCTTCTGAATCAGTATAGGTGACATTCTTTGATGCTGCAAAAGCTATATCCTTTGAAGTCCTTGAATGATGCAAACTGGATTCAAAGGTTTTTAAGTTACCTGCAAGTTCTTCAGGAAGAATAGCATCAATATCTTTACTCTCTTCGATAGCCGTAACCTTGGCTTGAAATCTCTCCGGAAGAGACCTCAAAACCTTACGTACTATCTTAGAGTTAGAAATAGATTCACCCAAAGCAAAAGAATTGTTGACAATTTCATTTAATTTAGCATAGAATTCATCAAAAGATTCATTGTCATCCATTTTGATGGTTTCAAATTGGGTGGTTAACATTTGAAGCTTTGCTATTTTTACAGTTCTAGTACCTTCATGGGTTACCATTAAAATGTCCCATGCCTCTTTTGCTACTTCACAATTAGATATGCGACGAAATTCGTCAGCCGTTACAGCAGCAAAAATGGCATTGAGAGCCTTGCTATTTCTAGTAGCAGCTTCACTATCTATGGCATCCCATTGATCTTCTGGTTTAGGAACTACTCTAGAATTGTCTCTAGGTCCTACAATCATAGTAGGTGGAGACCAAGCAACCTCAATAGTTCTCCAAACTCTTTGGTCTATAGACTTTAAGAAAGCTCTCATCCTAGCTTTCCAAAAAGGATAGTTATTTCCATTGAATAATGGAGGTAAATTTACTGCACTACCCTCTCTTTGTGATTCCATAAGTCACAACAAGGATCACACTTAGGTTGTTAAACCCAGCAAGTGAACCTGCTCTGATACCAATTGAAAGTCTAAATTCGCCCTACGGTTAATGAATTTAACCGTATGTCAATGTGACTATGGTTAAGGATCACACTATCACCTAATTAAAAATTACTAAGGTGATAAGAGTACAACAAAAATCTCTAACAAGAGTATTGACTTATTCGATTCTTAATATGCGGAATTAAGAACAAGAATCGAATATTTCAATCTCACAACAAGTATAGAAATATGCACAAGAGATTTTGTTAACGAGGAAAACCCAAACTGGGAAAAACCCCGGGACCTAGTCCAGCAAAAATCCACTAAAAGTTATTGAAAACTTACAACCCGATTTACCACTCGATGGACACGATTTACGACTCCCTCTACGCTCCAACAGCTACGGTGTACAGTTCTTCCACAAATTCGAAATCCACGAATTTGCCTCTTAGTAGATGATGATGCGTCTCCAACTTGAACTCCACAAGTCCCGCACCTTGAACCAATACTTGACTCCTCAAGTATATCACCACAAGCTTGAAACTTCAAGCTCAACCACCGGAAATCCACCGGCAACAAAACTCAGGTTTTGAGTTAAAATGGGAAGGATTAAAGCATGTACAACAAGCTTGGAAGCTAAAGAATTAGAGTTGAAACTCTCCAAGAACTTGTTGATAAATAGGGTGAATGGTTGATTAAACATTGATGGTTCAATCCCTATTTATAACTCAAAATGTCCAGCACAAACCCAGAAATCTCTAGGTTGTATTAGGTCAAAAGCTAGACACAATAATGGAGATGAGGAGACATTCCATTGATCCCTCATCCCATTTAGAGGTGTTCCCCACGCACCAATAATTCCCCTAAAATATGCTAAGAGGAAATGTGCAAAAAAGTGAAAAGGAATCACTTTACAGCTCACGAAACAGCTGAAATCGCACATATCTGGGCGTTGGTTTCGAAACCAAGAAGGTTGGTTTCGAAACCAAAAAAGGCCTGGAATGATTTTCATAACTTTGGTTTCGAAACCAATATGTTTGGTTTCGAAACCAAAGACCATCTAACATCATTCTGTAGCTTTGGTTTCGAAACCAACAAGTCAGTTTCGAAACCAAAAACCATCTGTTGGCATTTTTCAGGGTTGGTTTCGAAACCAATATGGTTGGTTTCGAAACCAAAAACCTCCTGACATCATTTTTCAACTTTGGTTTCGAAACCAACCTCCTTGGTTTCGAAACCAACCTTTGGCCACAGTACAAATGGTCACAGTTTCCCGAAAAACCGTGGTATTCTGACAGCATTCTTTCAAACACTAGTTTTAAGGGGTTTTGACATCTTTTGCCATTCCGTACTTTCTCATATGATCTAATATGAACTAACCACCTATGGTATTGAGTTACTAAGTCACTTACCATCCTAAAATGAGTTCCGGTGGTTTCTCATATGATCTAATATGAACTAATCACCTATGGTATTGAGTTTCTAAGTCACTTACCATCCTAAGATGAGTTCCGGTGGTTCTCATATGATCTAATATGAACTAACCACCTATGATATTGAGTTTCTAAGTCACTTACCATCCTAAGATGAGTTCCGGTGGTGAGTTGAGCTTCTTGGAGTCTTTGCTTCGCAACGAACCGAATGACTCACTAACTCTAACTCAAGTTACATTGACCATCTTGAGTTTACCTTTGACACGAAATTCGACAAATATGACATGAGTGAACTCATGGACCTAACACTATTACTGAATCTGTGGATGTAGAGTTCTTTGGGAACTTAACTATAACTAATTCTGAACCTAAGAATTTATAACAATTAGAGATCCACACAGGCCAACCACATGTTGAAAATGAACTTTAAACATACATGTACCTGAACCGGTTCCCGAACCAGTTCAAGAGGCTGAACCTATAAGAAGTAAGAGGTAAAGGATAGATAAATCCTTTGGACCAGAATTTCTTATCTACCTTGTAGAAGGAGATAGAAATGTGGTAAAGGAACATGCATAATACATTCTGAATGTTGAAGATGAACCATCTACATTCAATGAAGCCATAAGTTCGCGTGATGCTCTTTTCTGTAAAGAAGCAATCAACGATGTAATGAATTCCATCGTGTACAACCAGACTTGAGTTCTTTATGATCTTCCTCCAGGAGTTAAACTCATAGGTTGTAAACGGATATTCAAAAAGAAACTGAATGCAGATGGCTCTATTAACAAGTTCAAAGAGAGACTTGTAGCAAAAAGATTTTCTCAAAGAAAAGGTATTGACTACTTTGACACATATGCACCTATAGCTAGGATCTCATCTATTAGAGTTTTAATTTCTCTTGCATCTGTCCATAATTTGGTTATCCATCAAATGGATGTAAAAACAGCCTTCCTAAATAGAGATTTGGAGGAAGAAATATACATGGAATAACTTGAAGATTTTATCCTTGTAGGGCAAGAAAGTAAGGTGTGCAAGTTAGTTAAGTCACTTTATGGCTTAAAGCAAGCACCTATGCAATGGCATGAGAAATTTGACAAGATAGTGTTATCCGCCGGTTTTAAAGTTAATGATGCTGACAAATGTATTTAGTATAAATCTAATGAAGATGCATTTGTAATAATATGTTTATATGTAGATGATATGCTTATCTTTGGTACAAATCTAACTTGTGTAGAAGAAACTAAAAGGTTTCTAGGTTCTAGTTTTGACATAAAAGACTTGGGAGAAGCTGATGTGATCCTAGGAATAAAAATTCTTAGAAGAGAGAATGGCTATGTTTTGACTCAAAATTACTACATAGAAAAGATACTTAACAAGTATAAGTATTTGGAAGAAAAACCAGTCTCTACTCCAGTAGATCCAAATGTTAAACTAGAAAAGAACACTGGGATGTGTTTTGATCAACTTAAATATGCTAGTGTCATTGGGAGTCTTATGTATGTTATGCATTGCACAAGACCAGACATAGCATACGTTGTGGGTTTGTTATGTCGTTTCACAAGTAACTCAGGGAGAGAACACTGGAATGTTATC
This sequence comes from Macleaya cordata, assembly GCA_002174775.1. NCBI lineage: Eukaryota > Viridiplantae > Streptophyta > Magnoliopsida > Ranunculales > Papaveraceae > Macleaya > Macleaya cordata. The sequence continues at coordinate 72,484 of MVGT01004443.1, read as the reverse complement.
TCTAGAGTTCTCAAATATCTAAAAGGTATTATAAACTATGGTTTATTAAGGTTATCCCGCTGTATTAGAAGGATATAGTGATGCAAGTTGGAACAATTTTGAGTCCAAATCTAAATCCACAACAGGATGGATTTTCACTTTAGGTGGGGTTGCTGTATCTTAGGGATCTAAGAAACAGACTTGCATTTCTGACTTAACTATATTGGCAGAAATGATAGCGTTGGTTGATACTTGCAAAAAAGCAGAATGGTCAAGGAACCTTCTAGTGGATATACCATTTTGGAAGAAGCCTACTCCAGCAATCATGCTTAATTGTGATAGCCAAACAACGTTGTATAGGGTGGCAAGCAAGAATTACAATGGTAAGTCAAGACACATAAGTCTAGGACACCAATATCTAAGGCAATTACTCAAAATTGGAGTAATTATGGTTGACTACGTGAAGTCAAATAAAAACCTAGCGGATCTATTAACAAAAGGTTTGTCTAGAGAAATGATCTCTAAGACTTCTAAGGGAATGGGACTTGCGTCTACTGAATTAAACTAATTACCCTTGATGAGAACACAACCTATATCTTGCAAAAGTCAAGGTTCAATAGGTACAAACAAGTCAAGGAGTGATTATGGAAAACATTAAGAATTATAACTTTCTCATTCTAAAATTCTAGTGTTGGTTCTTGTATGATAGAAGATGGATACATATCCTTAATAAGTCCAAAATCACAAGTAGTGACTCACAGGATCACTTCATGTGGAATTACCTATATAAGTGAAGAAATCAGGTCGTTTCTATGATAACTAGACACTCTCTAAAGCACTTATAAAATCAAGATATATGCGTATGGCCATTAATGTGCAGGATAATAAGAATATTCTACTAATAAAATAAGTATGTGCGACAGTTCCGGTTTATCCTTAAGAGCCTTTGGTTCAAGATTCGTTCACCACAGCGCTTGGATAAAGCTTTGAGTTGTTTGCACTAAGTGAAAGTTCAAGTCCTGAAGACACTTATCATTTATGTACGAGTTTTGCGTTAATGCCAAATTGATCTCTTTAGTATTCTCTATCGTTGTAAGAACTACGTAGGCTTGATCCCATTTGGGTACATAGGTAATCACTTTACGTGATGCAGCTAGTCCTTATATATTTTATATATTATTTTTTAAAACTTATATTTATTTTGAAAATGGTGGGAGATTGTTGTAAAATTTTCAAAATAGTTTGGATTGAGTTTGTAGCTTTAACTCCTCTTTGGTTTAGTCCCACATTGCTTGGGAGATATGAAAAGTTGAGGTTTATAACTGATTACACTTACTAGAGTTTATCTTTTAAGTGTTGGGTCCTCATTAGAATTGATAAGGTGGTGTAAAGCACCACCGCACACGTATACGCGCATGCACACGCGCATGCGCATGTGCGTGTGCAAAAGGACGATTGGGCGTTTAGGGCACATTGGGCGCTTTAGTGGTGCACTTTGCACTTCGCATGTGCGCATCGTTGCTAGGAGCTATTGGAGCCTTAATCTTTTCCAAAATTGAGATGGACAGTTGAGGCCAGTATTGAGTCAGTATCGATACCTACTGGAAAGGTGTGTTTGGTAGTGTCCAGATCACGCTAGTATCGATACCACTCACACTAGTATCGATACTAAGGTGATCTGAAGTCATCGTTATAAGTGAGTATTGATACCCACTCGCACCAGTTCAGAAAAATCACAATTTTTGCTCCGAAATGGTGCTTCCAAGGCTATAAATGCATGGTTTCCTGGCCATTCTCGATACACTTCAAATTCTAAAGTAAACCAAAGTAAAGTTAGAGTATTTTGGCATTATCAGAGATCAAATAGAGTGTTTTTGAGTTGTGGTTGAATCTTGCATATTCAAACTTACAAATCCTACGGTTAGACTCCATTATATCCTGAGAACATATTTCGAATACCCTGGTACAATTATAGGGGTAAAATATTATTTGAAAGACAGCGATTACGTGCTTGGAGTTCTCAAACCGTTCAAAGTTTTCCCTTACTGTTCCGTATATTTTTTCCAACAATATATATATATACATACATACATACATACATACATACATGNGAAGGCAAGTAAGAACATGTCACACACTATAAAATTTATCAAAGCTAGTTACAAGGTGTATTAGAGCTAAGATAAGAAATAAAACCAAAGTGTGTTAATGTATCCTGGTTTTGAAAATCAATGGAGAAAATGCAAATTTTTGGATTTTTTCAAATATTAGCTTAATGCAAATAATGAGCAAGCATG
>MVGT01004443.1:28878-68604 GCA_002174775.1 Macleaya cordata | reverse complement strand
TATTGAGTTTCTAAGTCACTTACCATCCTAAGATGAGTTCCGGTGGTGAGTTGAGCTTCTTGGAGTCTTTGCTTCGCAACGAACCGAATGACTCACTAACTCTAACTCAAGTTACATTGACCATCTTGAGTTTACCTTTGACACGAAATTCGACAAATATGACATGAGTGAACTCATGGACCTAACACTATTACTGAATCTGTGGATGTAGAGTTCTTTGGGAACTTAACTATAACTAATTCTGAACCTAAGAATTTATAACAATTAGAGATCCACACAGGCCAACCACATGTTGAAAATGAACTTTAAACATACATGTACCTGAACCGGTTCCCGAACCAGTTCAAGAGGCTGAACCTATAAGAAGTAAGAGGTAAAGGATAGATAAATCCTTTGGACCAGAATTTCTTATCTACCTTGTAGAAGGAGATAGAAATGTGGTAAAGGAACATGCATAATACATTCTGAATGTTGAAGATGAACCATCTACATTCAATGAAGCCATAAGTTCGCGTGATGCTCTTTTCTGTAAAGAAGCAATCAACGATGTAATGAATTCCATCGTGTACAACCAGACTTGAGTTCTTTATGATCTTCCTCCAGGAGTTAAACTCATAGGTTGTAAACGGATATTCAAAAAGAAACTGAATGCAGATGGCTCTATTAACAAGTTCAAAGAGAGACTTGTAGCAAAAAGATTTTCTCAAAGAAAAGGTATTGACTACTTTGACACATATGCACCTATAGCTAGGATCTCATCTATTAGAGTTTTAATTTCTCTTGCATCTGTCCATAATTTGGTTATCCATCAAATGGATGTAAAAACAGCCTTCCTAAATAGAGATTTGGAGGAAGAAATATACATGGAATAACTTGAAGATTTTATCCTTGTAGGGCAAGAAAGTAAGGTGTGCAAGTTAGTTAAGTCACTTTATGGCTTAAAGCAAGCACCTATGCAATGGCATGAGAAATTTGACAAGATAGTGTTATCCGCCGGTTTTAAAGTTAATGATGCTGACAAATGTATTTAGTATAAATCTAATGAAGATGCATTTGTAATAATATGTTTATATGTAGATGATATGCTTATCTTTGGTACAAATCTAACTTGTGTAGAAGAAACTAAAAGGTTTCTAGGTTCTAGTTTTGACATAAAAGACTTGGGAGAAGCTGATGTGATCCTAGGAATAAAAATTCTTAGAAGAGAGAATGGCTATGTTTTGACTCAAAATTACTACATAGAAAAGATACTTAACAAGTATAAGTATTTGGAAGAAAAACCAGTCTCTACTCCAGTAGATCCAAATGTTAAACTAGAAAAGAACACTGGGATGTGTTTTGATCAACTTAAATATGCTAGTGTCATTGGGAGTCTTATGTATGTTATGCATTGCACAAGACCAGACATAGCATACGTTGTGGGTTTGTTATGTCGTTTCACAAGTAACTCAGGGAGAGAACACTGGAATGTTATCTCTAGAGTTCTCAAATATCTAAAAGGTATTATAAACTATGGTTTATTAAGGTTATCCCGCTGTATTAGAAGGATATAGTGATGCAAGTTGGAACAATTTTGAGTCCAAATCTAAATCCACAACAGGATGGATTTTCACTTTAGGTGGGGTTGCTGTATCTTAGGGATCTAAGAAACAGACTTGCATTTCTGACTTAACTATATTGGCAGAAATGATAGCGTTGGTTGATACTTGCAAAAAAGCAGAATGGTCAAGGAACCTTCTAGTGGATATACCATTTTGGAAGAAGCCTACTCCAGCAATCATGCTTAATTGTGATAGCCAAACAACGTTGTATAGGGTGGCAAGCAAGAATTACAATGGTAAGTCAAGACACATAAGTCTAGGACACCAATATCTAAGGCAATTACTCAAAATTGGAGTAATTATGGTTGACTACGTGAAGTCAAATAAAAACCTAGCGGATCTATTAACAAAAGGTTTGTCTAGAGAAATGATCTCTAAGACTTCTAAGGGAATGGGACTTGCGTCTACTGAATTAAACTAATTACCCTTGATGAGAACACAACCTATATCTTGCAAAAGTCAAGGTTCAATAGGTACAAACAAGTCAAGGAGTGATTATGGAAAACATTAAGAATTATAACTTTCTCATTCTAAAATTCTAGTGTTGGTTCTTGTATGATAGAAGATGGATACATATCCTTAATAAGTCCAAAATCACAAGTAGTGACTCACAGGATCACTTCATGTGGAATTACCTATATAAGTGAAGAAATCAGGTCGTTTCTATGATAACTAGACACTCTCTAAAGCACTTATAAAATCAAGATATATGCGTATGGCCATTAATGTGCAGGATAATAAGAATATTCTACTAATAAAATAAGTATGTGCGACAGTTCCGGTTTATCCTTAAGAGCCTTTGGTTCAAGATTCGTTCACCACAGCGCTTGGATAAAGCTTTGAGTTGTTTGCACTAAGTGAAAGTTCAAGTCCTGAAGACACTTATCATTTATGTACGAGTTTTGCGTTAATGCCAAATTGATCTCTTTAGTATTCTCTATCGTTGTAAGAACTACGTAGGCTTGATCCCATTTGGGTACATAGGTAATCACTTTACGTGATGCAGCTAGTCCTTATATATTTTATATATTATTTTTTAAAACTTATATTTATTTTGAAAATGGTGGGAGATTGTTGTAAAATTTTCAAAATAGTTTGGATTGAGTTTGTAGCTTTAACTCCTCTTTGGTTTAGTCCCACATTGCTTGGGAGATATGAAAAGTTGAGGTTTATAACTGATTACACTTACTAGAGTTTATCTTTTAAGTGTTGGGTCCTCATTAGAATTGATAAGGTGGTGTAAAGCACCACCGCACACGTATACGCGCATGCACACGCGCATGCGCATGTGCGTGTGCAAAAGGACGATTGGGCGTTTAGGGCACATTGGGCGCTTTAGTGGTGCACTTTGCACTTCGCATGTGCGCATCGTTGCTAGGAGCTATTGGAGCCTTAATCTTTTCCAAAATTGAGATGGACAGTTGAGGCCAGTATTGAGTCAGTATCGATACCTACTGGAAAGGTGTGTTTGGTAGTGTCCAGATCACGCTAGTATCGATACCACTCACACTAGTATCGATACTAAGGTGATCTGAAGTCATCGTTATAAGTGAGTATTGATACCCACTCGCACCAGTTCAGAAAAATCACAATTTTTGCTCCGAAATGGTGCTTCCAAGGCTATAAATGCATGGTTTCCTGGCCATTCTCGATACACTTCAAATTCTAAAGTAAACCAAAGTAAAGTTAGAGTATTTTGGCATTATCAGAGATCAAATAGAGTGTTTTTGAGTTGTGGTTGAATCTTGCATATTCAAACTTACAAATCCTACGGTTAGACTCCATTATATCCTGAGAACATATTTCGAATACCCTGGTACAATTATAGGGGTAAAATATTATTTGAAAGACAGCGATTACGTGCTTGGAGTTCTCAAACCGTTCAAAGTTTTCCCTTACTGTTCCGTATATTTTTTCCAACAATATATATATATACATACATACATACATACATACATACATGTACACCCATACGTAAATACTTATTTCCACAAAACATACCATATACATATATTTTATGCTATATTTTCTCTCATCCTTCACAAAATACTATTATCTCATCCAAGGGTTGAAATCACCCCATCAACCCTCACATTCATCACACATAAAATCACGTGTAGAATCTACACGTGCATGGCGCCACTAGGCCATGCACATTCTTCACATTCTCACCATGCATGCTTGCGTGCATGGTGTCAAGCCCACCCCTTTTGGGTGTGATTAACTTGTTTAGCCCGTAGGCTTCTCTAAGGCCTCAGCCCATTTAAGATTTTCAGGGTGTTGCAGATACTCACAAACTTAATACTCTCTCTTTTGTGTTAATTAAAAACTTGCTCTAAAAGATCGAACTTGTTATATGAGGTGCTAAAATGTATATCAAGTAATGTTTAGTAGGGTTTCTCTAGATTTTCTATTAATATTTCTGTTTGCGATTGTATTAGGAGTGGTTGTTGCCACCGGCACCATGATCAGACCGGAAGCAATGATCACCTACTACATTGTAATTCTTATAATTTTAGCCATCCCTTACGTGATTGGATCAGTGTATATCAGTGTCGTTTGGCACCTGGCCAGGGTAGTATCGGTATTGGAAGAAACTTATGGACTTAAAGCCATGAAGAAGAGCAAAACCTTGATTAAGGGTAAGATATGGATTGCCTCTGCAATTTTTGTTATGTTTCAAATCTTGATTAGTGTTCTATTGATGGTGTTTAATATGCTGGTGGTTCATGGGGAATCAATTGGCATGGTGGGTAGAGTGAGTTTGGGAATCTTTTGCTTTTTGTTGCTCACCATTTTGATTCACTTTGCTCTTGTAACCCAAACCATCATCTACTTCGTCTGCAAATCGTACCACGATGAGAATATCGACAAATCATAATCCTACCTCGCCGATCACCTAAATGTTTATCAAGGAGTCTATGTTCTCATTAGGGACGACACAGAAGATGTGCAGTCAGAGAAGTTTTCTGTTTGATTTCTAATAGTTGGTATAAGTTGTTTTAATGTAATTTCTTGTTATTGCACTATATTATGATTATGTACCTAGCTATTTCTGCCTGAATAAATGACACTACTCAGATCAGTACCCATTGTAACAAGTTTAAATTAGAGGATGAAAATAACACAAAACAAAAAGGATGAAAAAATTGATGAAAGAAGAAACAGACCTGCAAAACAATAAACCATGTATCTCCCTCCTTCAATCAACGGCCTCAGAAGTCTGGAATGATTTTTTGATAATGCAGTTTTGCTTTCCTTCAATGCTGCTGGAGAGCTTGTTAGTGTTGTAAATTCCTACACATCTCCTGCTCGTTTACCCACAATTTTGATTGGTTGTTGCAATATCGGCTTTGATTCATTTTTATTTTTACTTGGAAACACAATCCGAAACAACCAACCTAAGTTGTGGGTTTTGTTCCAGGCATTAATGGCAGGTTAACAGAATTGGATTCAAACAAGACATGGGCATAGCAGGTTTTAAACCAAAGCAAGTGAAACTGTGAAATCAAACTCTCTGTAGTTATATCAAATTTCTCTAACAAACCCATATATGTTCATTGAATCAACAAAGAAACAAGTAGATGAGTAAGAAACAAGATTAAATAAGGACAGATAAAACACCCCTGTACTCAAAAGAAACAATTGAAACAAATCCCATCTTATAATATACTGCCAAAGAACACAGATATCCCTTTCCACTTCAAATCATTCACTTGGTTACTGCAACATCTCCCTTTACCTCAACTGCGGAAGGCACTGAGGAAACGGGTTCTTCCTTCGTAATCACAACATCAGAATCCTTCTTCTCCGTTGCAACTGGTTCTTCTTTTGCTTCTACTGTTTTCTTTTCGTCGGAGATTTCAGGTTTTACTGTCTCCACAATTGGTGCAGATTCTGTTTTTTTCTCTGTTTCGATAGAGGCAGTGTTGGATGACTCGATGGAAATTTCAGCCTTGGGTACTTCTACTTCTTTAACCGCTTCTTTAACTGGCTCGGAAGGAATAGTCACTGTTTGGGTTGGTTTTTCATTTTCAGATGACTCTTTTCCTATTTCAGTCTGCAACAAAGATTTGTCAAGTGATTAAATTCTGCGTATAACGAAAGAAAGTTGCAGAAAAATAGCTCATCAAAAGGTTACAGTCATGGGTTTAATAAGTTGAAATTCAAGTCAAAGAAGAACAATTGAAGAAAAAGTGAAGATGTACAATTCAACCCATGACTGTACATGNGTGAAGATGTACAATTCAACCCATGACTGTACATGGGTTGAATAGTTGGTTACTCGTCCATACATCTGAAATCAGAAACCAGATGAACAAGTAATAATAGGTTTACAATTACGTGATTTTACTAAACAGATGATTAACATTGGAAGAATTATAACAAGCATTTGATTATGAAGAAAATAATATATCCATTGGCATGTACCTCTTGCTGAATTCAGACGCCGTCAAAGTTAAGAAACAGATATATTCAAGTACAATTCGAGTTTGTCGGTCAAAATTCATTCTAAAGTTCATCAAACGTGAAAGTTAACAGGAACAGAAATTGAAAGTATGATGATTTTGTTAAATATTTGAATAAACAAACACAGCTCAATAAACCAAAGTAATTTGTGTTTGATTGCAGGAACAACTCCCACAAGTCCAAAAAAACAGAGAATCCTAAGAATGTTTGAGGAATGCAACCATATTTTATCAAAGAATTAAAAATTTCATGTATCATAATTGAACTTTATCAATATGGTTTGCAACAACCATTTAATTTTAATGAGTTTCAATTCAAAGATCGAAATGACAAAAAAAATAAAAATACAAATAAATTAGCTATAGATACAAAAGAGACATTTTCAAGCTCAAAATCAAAAAGAATTTTCTTGGTAAAAGATTTGACAACTCTAAAAGAGCTTGACAGCTATCAAGGATTGAAATGAAGATTACAGAATCAAAATTTTTTATTTATCAGAACTAGAAAATAAATTAAGAAGCTAAAACCATATTCAAGATCCATGAAAGCTTAAACAAAAAAACAATCCAAAGAAACAACGAAAAACAATGAACTCAAATTTTGATAAGCTTGTCGGATTTCCAGAACCAACAGGTAGTTTTGTGACATATGCACTGTCGGATCTCGAAATCTGACACGTTTGGAAAATGGTGGGTGGAAATATCCGCACCCTTTTAAGTATATTCCATAGAGGAAAGGAAACAGAGATGGATAGTTTTAAGCACAAAATCAGTAAGAACTATTTTTGGTAAAATATTTGACAACCCTAAAAAGATCTTGCAATCAATCAAGGATTGGGAAAAAAGATTAAAGAATCAAAATCTTTGAACAATCAAATAATTAAGAAGCTAAAACCCATATTGAATTTGATAAAGAGAACCAAGATTTCAATCTAAAAAATGAACCAGATTTCAATCTAAAAAAGAACCATGATTCAATCTGAAACAACTTTTCTAGAGAGAGAAAGAAAAACAAAATGAGAAAAGGAAAAGTTATTATACCTCCATTAACAAGGAATTAAGAGATTTGCGTTTGTTACCCTTCTCATCCACCTCACCATCATCAACCACCTTACTCACTTCTCCTTCAACTTCTCCTCCATCAGTAGTAGTACTAGTATTTTTCACCTCTCCGATCTCCTTTGTTTCTCCATCGATTTTCTTCGGTTCAGAGACCGTACTTGTTTCTTCCTTAACCAACTCTGGTACTGGTTCAGGTGCTTTATCGAATTCATCCTTTAAATCCTTGGGTTTTGTTGCACAACCTCCCATTATTATTATCAGATTTTTCAAATCTCTAGACACAAAAAACCCTTCTTCTCTCTACTGTCTCTCTCTCTAAAAATATAAAACTTTTTCTCTGTTTTAGTGAGAGAAGGATTGAAGAAGAAGAAATGAAGAGGTTTGGGATTAAAGCAATATGAGAGAAGTTGAAAGAAGAAAAGGGTTTTTATAAGAAAGAGAGATTAAATCGTTGTGTCGTTCCGACATTCGTTCTATGGTAAACAAAATAAATAAATTAAGAATGACAGACAGACACCAACGCAACTCACCACTGAAAATTTTAGAGAGAGAAAGAGAAAGACAGAGGAGAGAGAGATTTGTATAATAAACAAACAAACTGAAAAGTCGGGGGGAGAAATTATTACATTTTCCTATTATAATCACAGCCTGTAAAATAAAAATAAAAATTTGTATTTTTAGAGAGACGTTTTAGATAGATAGAGAAAGAGAGGAGATCGAAAGATTTGAATATAAAAAACTTACAAACACAGGGTAATAAGAAAACTGAATCGATTTGTTTTTTCTGTTTTTTGGTTCAGCCTTGTAAAAACCGACGATTTTCATGGAGTTTATTTTTAGCAACGCTAAATATATTTGGAGTAAGTTTGTTTGTTTTGTGGGACATCAAAATTTGATGGACGTACGCCGGAATCATTTTGAAAGTTATTTGTAGCCGTTGGATTCAAAGATCATAGAAGGGGACTTAAGATCTAATGGCCATATTTAACTAATAAATGGGTATTAAATCGAATTGTTGGACAGCTGAATTTTTTTTTGAATCGGAAATTCTGGAATAGCTCACGTTGTTATTTGCCTCGATTAGGTCGTACAGTGTTACGATCCTAGGGCTTATGTAATGATTGTGGGACCCAAGGCTTCTTATTGGGTAGTTTCCTAATTAGTTATTGTTAATGGTAATTGTGGGGATAGTGGGTGGTTAATAGTTATTGGTGTAAGCCTTATAAAAGGCATATCATGTGACGTTTATGAAAAAAAGAGAAAAATATTTATTCAAAGTAATTTTAGTTTAATTAGTGTTAATTTAGTTTAGATTAGTTCGTAACATACAGATGTTTGACTGAGTCTTGGGTGGTCCTCGGTCATTCTATTTCAAGTAACATGGATCGTTTTCCGGGACAAGGGTCGTGCTCTTGCTCGTGCGTTCGATGGGCGGGTGCCAAGCAGACGCACAGGTCCGCGGAGCTTTATTAGGAGTACCTGCAATTGCACGCGTGTTTTGGTTCATACTAAAACAAAAATATACAAAGTGAAAGGGTATTTTTGTAAATTTTTTAAAAACTTCGTGGAACCTACTTCATTATTATAGTCCTATCTTACACTTTCAAAATTGCTAGCCTGACACCATGAGGGCTCACTCCAAAGTTTCACCATGTAAATAATTTTCACAAAAAATCAATTATTCTTAAACTTCTAACTCTATCTAAAAGGTTGATATTTGTTCCTCACCATTTATTTATTACTGCTGATTGAAATAAATTTTTGATGGAGTTACAAATTTTAAAATCTGTTGATTATTTGTATGGGCGGTTCATATGATGAGGAGAACATTCTCATAAAAAATTGGACTTTGGAGTTGACCCTTACCCCTTGGTGTAGAGATCTACACCATTTTTTTGGTGTCACGCCATGTGGAATAACAAAAAAGGCACGATCACGTGCTAAACGAAAACAACTTGAGACATCTTAGAGCAAGGCTATTGGAGAACTCCAAACCCATCAAAAAATGCAAACCCAATTTCATGTATTAGGGGAGGGCAAGGCTAGTGGAGAAGCCTAAAAAACCTGAAGAAATTAAAGTGGCAGCAGAAACTAGGGGTGATCGAAGTAAATTATTGCGAGTCAATATGAGTCAACATGTCAACTCGCAATAGTTTTGTGCGATCACAAGAAAGTTCTACGACCCAAGGACTTTCCTTCTAATACGTCATCAAATGGGAGTAAATTATTGCCCATTTTTTTTTACTTTATTTTTCCATTTTTTACTACAATATCACAGAAATCTTCTGCGATCGCAGTATATTTATGCGAATGCCTTAACCCCCTACGCCCAACATCAAATTAACAGAGCAGGAAAAGGGTTAATACTTTTGATGTACCCAATAGTCTTGAATTTATGATAGGTTTGGTGTTTTAGAGTGTCTATAGAATAAAAAGGATAGTTTTGGCATAATAAATTTTTTTGATAAAGTATACTAAGAGGGCAACCTTAAAATAATAAAAAATACGTATAAAGTTTTCGAAAGAATACAATACAGACACAATAGTAGAGATTATTTGATTAGAGAAGGAAAATTGCACCTTTAGAGAGGAATATTGTAATTTTCATTAAAGATGAACATTTGGGTAATTTTAATTATTTAAAAGTAAAATATATTATGCGCACCTGCATTCTGGATCAAGGCCAACCTACGATTTGGGTCGTCATCCAAGACACTCAATTTGATTTGAGCCATTTCAAATCACTTGGGAAACCAAATGGAAAAGACAAAATGTTTTGACCAAAACAAACTTATGGTGCATTTGAATCGCACTTTTTTTATGCGCATAAATGAAGCGTGCATATTTCACAAAAATTGACTTTTGGGCCGAATATTCGCAAATGCGAAAATTCATGGTTTATCATGTGTTTGTAGATGATTGATGAGAGCATCTAATAACAAATACTTGGTAGAATTTGCAATGAGCTTTCAAAATTAATCTAAAATTTTTATTTTTTATTTTTTTCTAGTTTATGGAATTTTAATTAGCACCTACAAGAATCGTGAATTTTTGCATTTGCGAATATTCACGATGTACCAAGCAGGGCCTTGCTTTCTAATGAACACGCAAATCAAATACACGCCTTCTTTTGTAATCGTAAAAAAAAAAAATATAGAGTTATTTATTTAAACATTTAAATGCATGAAATCAAAATTAATAAAATATTTGTATTTTTGAGATTTAAGAAAAATTAACTTGATTTTTCACCAAATATTTGATTTCTGCTACAAAAGAAGTACCTTAACTTAGACTTTTAATAGATTTTAAGTATATTAAATATCATTTTAGTCACTTATCCAGAACGATTTCAGCATTACTTTTAGTAATAAATTTTTGAAAATCAACTCAAAATTTTTTATAGTTACTGTATTTTACTGATTTTGATATTATAATTATTAAATAAGAAAAGAATATTTAAGATTTTTTTTTTATGAATTAATTAAACAACTGCGAAATAGCTTCATCTTACCATTAATTGTAGTTAAATTAGTAATATACATAAAAAACTATTAAGAAACATGCTTCCAGAAATAGTAATTACTAAAATAATAATAATAATATTAATAATAATAATAATAATGTCATGAAAAAAGAAACAAAATTTAAATATATAGAGTTATTTCTTTAAACATATAAATGCATGAAATCAAAATTAATAAAATATTTGTGTTTTTGATATTTAAGAAAAAAATAACATGATTTTTCAACAAATATTTATTTTCTGCCACAAAAGAAGTACCTTAACTTACCCTTTTAATATTAGCATGTTAAATATTATTTTACACACTTATCCATGATGATTTCAGTATTTCTTTAACTAATTTTTGAAAATCAACTCAATGTTTTTTTGGAGTTCCTCAGCATGATAACTCACATGATCAACTAACTTTGACTCAATGTGCACCATAAATATGAATAAACGCGACGTATTGCATATGTTTAATTATATATAAAAAAAAGATGAATAAATAAAATTGCACTATGAGTATGTCGATTTACTTGTAAGAAAAGAGAGGGAGAGTGAGAGAGTGAAAACACACCTTAAGTAGAAGAAGAAAATATAACATTAGACTACTATGAACAATCTTCCCATGCATATACTCGATAAAAGTAGTTTAAACTCATAGCTAGCTAGGTGAATTGCAAAAAAGAGTTAGCAAGAGTAACCAACATAATCCAGCAACAATAAAGATATATACACATACTAATGGAAAAAAATAGAAAAGAAAAAAAGAGTAAAGATATCCAAAAGTTTGAGGATGCGTGTTAGAATGGACTAACGAAAAATTAGGAAAAAGAATCCAGTTAAGACTTGGATTTCATAAATAACAAAACCAACTCATCAGATGTTATAAGAAAGATACAAAAAATTAGTACATTAGAAGAAAATAAAATCCCACAAACTAAATTAAGAGAAATCTATATAAAATATTTCCCTAGATTTGAGAACAGACAAATGCTTAACAATTGTTTTAGAAAATCCAGTTAAGACTTGGATTTCATAAATAACAAAACCAACTCATCAGATGTTATAAGAAAGATACAAAAAATTAGTACATTAGAAGAAAATAAAATCCCACAAACTAAATTAAGAGAAATCTATATAAAATATTTCCCTAGATTTGAGAACAGACAAATGCTTAACAATTATTTTAAAAAATTAAGGAACTTGAATTCCTGATCAAAAAAAAATTAAGCTTAAGGAACTACCACTATTGATCTGGAGAAATAGAAACGAGAAATAAAAGAAAAATTTTCTAATAAAAAAAATAAAAAGAAATAGAAAAAAGATTTTAGCATGCAATTTGTGAATAGGAAGTTATAGAGTATGTATAGGGATACATTTAACATATTCTATTTGGATTTAAAATGTGAAGCAAAATAAAGATTGTAAGCATTTAGTAGGATAATGAAGAAAGACAAATACAAAGAAATTTGGTGGAAGGGGAGAGAGAATATAGAAAATTGTATTAACTGTAATTATTTTGACTGGAATAGAAATGTATCTTTCCATATTTTTGTTTTGCTTGCTTTTTTGGCAAAAATAGTTGTGGGGTCCCAAAAAAATTTCATAGTCAACGTCTGATTGTCACGATTATAAACGTGATTAAGTTTTTAGCATTAATACTTTGAATTATTGTCACAATTAGAGCTGTTTCTTACATTTATAAACGTGATAACGTTACCCACGTTTATAACCGTGACAGACTCAAAAAACAATATGTTATAAAACTCCCATTCTGGTGTAGTGATATACATACCGAACATATGATTGCTTATTGTATTTATTTTATCATTGATGTTAGATGTTTTACTGGCGCATCGTGGTTTTTCCCTCGACTTGGAGTTTTCACGTAAATCTTTGTGTTATGGATTGATGGTGTTTTATGTTATTTTTCTTTTATACTTGTAATATTTCTTTGGGTATGTTGCACATGACTTTGATGATCCATGGTTTTCTTTGCATGTGCCTAGTATCAGGAAGATCCAATATGTAGGGGTTGACTAGATCATAGCCAGCAGAAGTATATATGTTGGTTGCTAATCCAAAGTGGTATTGCCAATATCGCAAGTCTAAAAGCACACGTGCTTTAACCTAGTTTTTTTTTTAGCTACAATTTTTATTATTATTTAGTATCATTTTTTTATACAGAATATGAGTGATATACTCTTGTATGGGAAAAAATGAAAGGGAAGACATGCTTTTTTTTTTTATGCATGAACAATCCTCGACGCACGTTAGCGCGATGCAAAAAGACGAAAAAAACCTCTATTGAATAATGGTGGTGCATGCAAACCCCATTTAGTGAATTTTAACATAAAAATGGCCATAACTTTAAAAATATACATCGAATTTGAATAAAATTTATACCGTTTGAAAGTATTTTTAAAGATCTTTAAAACAAGATCAAATATAAATACTAAATTCAAAAAATAAAAAATCTATTTACGAAGCTCTAAAAACCCAAATTGTATGCAAACTATAATTTGCATACTGCAAATTTATGCAAATTTTTTTAAAAAAACTCATTCACTAAGTAATAAAACTCAGATTGTATACAAACTATAATTTACATACTAAATTTTTTAATTTGTATATAGTTAATTTTCAGAAAAAAAAAAATCCATCCATGAAACAATAAAACCTAGATTATATGCAAAATATAATTTGCATATAGTTATTTTTTAAAAAAAACCATTTATGAAGCTATAAAACCCAAATTGTATGCAAACTATAATTTGTGTATAGTTAATTTTCAAAAAATAAAACTCATTTATGAAGCGAATGCATGAAAATATACTATGCAAAATTATCGTAAACTGAGATGGGTCTCCATAGTCTAATTACGAAGAATTTTTTTTTTTTTTGGAATTTGGTATTGTTGTCTGATCTCATTTTAAAGATCTTGAAAAATGATTTCTAAAAATATAAATTTGGCCAAAATCTAAATTGTAAATTAAAAGTTTTAGTATTTTAAATTTTAAAAAATATTATTTTCTCTATCTGCCACATCATCGGCCCCCACAAGCAAAAGCAGTTAGAAGTCTAGATTTTTAGCAAAGGAAGGATAGTTTTAAAAAATAGGGATTAGGCTAGCTTACAAAATAAAAACTGTTTGTCCTCTCCATGCCGTTATAAAAAGAAGGTTTTGAGCCCAATGTTGTGTTTTTTATATGGACCCCAACACTTCTTTTTCTCACCTTTTTTTTGGTGTTTCTCTTAGCTAGGTCTTCTATAAACTATCCTCCATTTAGACGAACAACTCCAAGACGTACTCTTTAATTACTAACTTCTTTAAAAAAGGTAGTTCTTTCACTTAAGGATTTTTTTATCGATACTTTGAAACGATATTCCTAATTAAAGACTAGAGGCTAATTTTTGCAAGTCTAGTTAGCCCCACATGACGAGGATTCAAAGGCTGATTTTGGTAAGGATGTTTCTCTCATCATACAGATTATCATATTCGAAAGTAATCTCAGCATTCTAAAACTTTTAATTCTATCAAAAGTGGGTTGTAAATTAGTGGTAAACTTGAAGCCTCACAAAATTTAAAATTTTAAGATGTCAATGGGCTGATTTGAGAGGCCTAGATAGAACAGATTGATTTTCGGATATAATATTCTACATGGTAAGAAGATCATTCTCATCCAGTCTTTAGATCATCCTCTTCTATGTATCGGGGGAACAATAGTTGTATTTCGAATGGGGTAGTTGATCACTGCTCCTATTGTATTAAAAAGTCTAAAATTACTAAGAATTTAAAAGAAAATAACAAATCATGGAAATAAGAATTGTAGAGGGGCTCTTATAAACATGAGCACTTTAAAAAGAAATTGTGGGTAATATAGCAGCTCCCTTCTTCTATCCGCTCTCCGCCTGTTCAACGGATGTAAGAAGAGTGTAAGAATAACTTATCTAAAATATGTAAGAGCATGTAAATTGAATCTGGATGAAATATCTTATCTCTTTATCAATTATCAAAAACAATGAAAAATTTGTCTAAAATACTGAATACGTGAAATTATCAACGTGGGTAGGTAGTATATGTACAAGAAAAATTAATTAATGTTTGCTCAACGTATGTATTAATATATCATCTATGTGAGCTTGCCTAACTTTTGGCCACCCCGGAACCTACAACTTCATTTATTTTCTCTGTTTGTGAGGTTTCACTTGGTAAAGAAGTATTAGAAGACTAAATTAAACTTTAAAGTATTAATATTTGATTTTTAATCAGAGTTGTAAAGCTCAACCAAGGAATCTTATATGATATATCCTAGGAGATAAGGATTTTGCTATTTGAACCCCACGCTCTGATGTTACAATTGTAACACTGGATTGTGGGGTTCACATAGTTACACTTCAAGAGTTAAAATTTAGTGAGGTTGTTCTCCTCATCATGTATATCTTCTTACAAAAAATCAGCCCATTCTAAAACTTCTAACCCCATCAAAAGTTTTGACTCTTTATTTTCTCACTATTAATTATCAATCAACTTCCCATCAATTTTTAATAGAGTTAAAAAATTTAGAATGAGCTGTTTTTTTTTTTGTAAGAATATGATGTAAATGATGAAAAAAATAATCTCACAAAATTTCAGCTTTTGAAGTGTAACTATATGGGTTCCACAATCCAGTGTTTCAATTGTAACACAAAATCTAAGTGTTCAAATAGCACGGTCCGTGAGATGATACATATCCGTAGTTTGTATATTATCTCATAGGACATCATCCCTTTTTCCTTTTTTTTCTCACTATTAATTATCAATCAACTTCCTATCAATTTTTAATAGAGTTAAAAATTTTAGAATGAGCTGTTTTTTTTTTGTAAGAATATGATGTAAATGGTGAAAAAAATAATCTCACAAAAGTTCAGCTTTTGAAGTGTAACTATATGGGTCCCACAATCCAGTGTTTCAATTGTAACACAAAATCTAAGTGTTCAAATAGCACGGTCCATGAGATGATACATATCCGCAGTTTGTATATTATCTCATAGGACATCATCTTTTTTCCTTTTTTTTTTTTTTTGTTTTTTTGTTTTGTTTTATCTCGGAGGCTATTGAGTTCGATAGTCCTTGTCTATCGTTCTCCGTTTTTCTACCGAAAACATAGGAATCTCATAAATTTTTTATTTTATTTTTTCATTTATCTCTGTTTATTTTTTTTATTTTTTTGCTTCCATTAAGTATTCATTTAAAAGCATTGACCATTGCCATTATTTACACTAGTCAAATCAGCACACACAATGTGTGTTTTTAAAAGTTGTAGCAATTAAATTTGTTCAAATGTATTTAATATCTTCATTACCCTCTTTTTACTTATGTAATTCCTTTTCACATAGTTGTGTAGAGCCTATATGGAGAAGATCAACTGGTTGATTTTAGTGAGAGATGATTTCTTTGGCATGTAGATCATTCTCACCAAAATTATATCATTCTAATACTTCTAGCTCGATCAAAAGTTGATCTAACATCCATAGTAATTGAACAATCTATTTTACACAAGGGCCCAAATAAAAGATGATCCAGCAGGCTTGATATTCAGTGAGGATGATCTCCTAAGCATGTAAATCATCCTTATTAAAAATTATATCTTTCTAAGATTTTTAGCCCATCAAAAGTTGATTGGACATATATGGTAATTGAACAATCCATTTTACACAATCTGATAGGGCTAATATAAAGATGATCTAGGGCTGAATTTCGGTGAGGATCTCCTCGAAATATAGATCTTCCTCTCTTTAAATTGTGTTATTCTTCCCCTTAATTAATATAATGTTTAATTTTATCAACATATTATTTGAGGCTGTTTTCCTCAATCTTCCCTTATATCTCTCAGCTCTTCCCAAAATCTCTTTGGTCCAACTCTCTCTTAGAGCATCTCCAATATAAATGTTAATTTTTTTTCCAATGTGGAGTGTTTCATTAGACAATCTCTTATTTACATGGTAAGAAAATATTCACAATAGACATTGTAGGAAAAAAAATTCATCTCCAATGTAAATGTCTTGAGATGCTTTTTTTTTTTTTTTAACGTATGTGGCATTTAATTTTTTAATGGATCCATCTTTTTTGCTTAAAAGTAACTAAAAATTTTAGAGGAAAAAAAATTTACTGACTAAGATGGAGAAGACATTGTGAGGTTGAATATCTAGAAATAGACATTGGGCTTCATAATATATATGTCTATTGTAACCACAGCCACGTCAGCTTCCAAGATAATTTTTGTTAATTTTTCTTTTTTGTTTATTCTTTTTTTCTTCCAAAAAAAATCTCTCCATCTCAGATATTCAAATTTGTAGGTATGAACATCTCTCTTCGTGTTCGGATCTGCAAATTCAAACATGTTTTCAAGTTAATTTCTGTCTATTTATGTTTCTGTGTTCGGATCTGCAAATTCAATGTTTATTGTAACCACTGCCATGTTAGCTTCCAAGTTAATTCATGTTAATATATTAGCATTGGGGAAGGTTTTTTTTAATAGAAAATGTTTATTTATCTTACGTGGCACTCACTTTGCAACACATTCACAACATCATTAGATATGCTCTTAGATCTCTAAACTCATGTCATGTCCCTTCCAAAAATCTCTTCATGCTTATGAACTTACTTTATTAGAGACCTCCCTTTAATTTTTCTTTTTTTTTCTTCCAAAAAAAAATCTCTCCATCTCAGATATTCAAATTTGTAGGTATAAATATCTCTCCGGGTTCGGATCTGCAAATTCAAACATGTCTTCGATATTTGGACTGGAAAAAAGATTTAATTTTCTTTTTTTAAAAATGAAAAAAGAAGTAAGAGAAGAAAGAAATTTTTAAGGAATGTATAAAGAGAGATTCAAGGCAGGTATTAGGAAGCACAAATAATTCATGTGGGGTAGTGTGTTACTTGGACATGCGTGGATACACCGTGGACCCATCAGATGCATATCTTGTGTGATTTGTTGCAAATATGTTCCAGAACTAGACTGAAACATGACTCATACATATTTTCTGCTTTTCTTTCTTGTTGAAACCTCTTTGTGCAAAAAAAAAAAAATTTAGATTTGACGTGTCATCTTATTTATATCACATTGTATTCATATTACACGTCCGTGCTTCCTATGAGATATTAGAGGGGAGAAAATAGGACATAATAGAATGAAAAATTTAAGGAATGTGGAGAAATTTTGGTTTGAGAGATCACATAAGAGTGAAGGAGAGATTTATGGATTTTAGGGGGACATAGGGATTGAGAGGGAGAGATTCAAGAATTTAGGTACAGAGAGGAGACAAGAGAGAAAGGGTTTTCTAAGGGTGATGGTCACCCCTTAGTAAAATTACCACTCAACTTCTAATTGACTTTCATTGACCAAAATATTTTTCTCCCATTGTCCAAATGCTAACACCCTATAACACCAAGCAAAAGGAATTGACGAAATCATGAAGTGATTTCATGGTTTAAAATCGCATTTCGTTTTGAAATGTTTCGATTGTTCGTTTCGGTATTTTGGCTTACCGAAACGAAACATTACTTGAATTCGTTTTTTTTTTTAAAGTTTCATTTCGTTTTAAAATGTTTCGAGTAGTATCGGATTGTATCTTTTATGAATGTTTCGAATGGTATCGAAATGTTTCGGAATATTTTGAAATGTATCGGAATGTTTCGAAGTGTTTCGGAATGTTTCAGGTGTTTCATAATTCCAATGTTTCGATATTGTATCATATCGTTTCGATGAATGTTTCGATTTTTCAATATACCGAAACATTCGATTGATACGAGATTTGAACCTTGAGTGATTTCATGTGGGTGAGTAACAGTTTAATATTATACATACGATGAGAAAACAAGTTTTATAATAGTAATTCATAAGCACAAAACCAAATCATGTCATATCATAATTTTTTTTAATAAGAAACCAAGTTTATTTATTCAAAAATCTACAATCTAATTAATCGTTTAATTGTAGTAACAGTGCCATTATGACTAGTAGCCATTACATCAGGAGGATATTATACCATTTTCTTGTTGTAAAATTTCTAAAATAGTTTTGGGTGGGTTTGTAGCTTTAACTCTTCTTTGGTTTAGTCCCACATTGCTTGGGAGATATGGAATGTTGAGGTTTATAAGTAACTACACTTATTAAAGTTTATCTTTGAAGTGTTGGGTCCTCATTAGAATTGATAAGGTGGTATAAAGCACCACAGCACACGCGCATGTGCACGCGCACATGCGTGTGCGAAAGGGCGATTGGGCGGTTAGGGCGCATTGTGCGCGCGTCGTCGCTAGGAGCTATAGGAGCCTTAATCTTTTCCAAAAATGAGATAGTGTCACTGTAGTCAGTATCGATACTAGCCAGTATCTTGGGGATCCAAGAAACAGACTTGCATATAGGAACCACTTTAGGTCGAGCTATTGTATCTTGGGGATCCAAGAAATAGACTTGCATTTCTGACTCAACTATGTTGGCAGAAATGATAGCTTTGGCTGATGCTTGCAAAGAAGCAGAATGATTAAGGAACTTTCTAGTGGATATACCACTTTGGAAGAAGCCTACTCCAGCAATCATGCTTAACTGTGATAGCAAAGCAACTTTGTATAGGGTGGCCAACAAGACTTACAATGGTAAGTCAAGACATATAAGTCTCAGACACCAATATCTAAGGCAATTACTCAAGAATGTGGCAATTATGGTTGACTACGTGGAGTCAAACAAAAATCTAACGGATCTGTTAACAAAAGGTTTGTCTAGAAAGATGATCTCTAAGACTTCTAAGGGAATGGGACTTGTGTCTACTAAATTAAATCAATTACCCTTGATGGGAACCCAACCTATGTCTTTAAAAAGTCAAGGTTCAATAGGTATAAACAAGTCAATGAGTGATTATGGAAAACACTAAGAATTATAACTTTCCCATTCTAAAATTCTAGTGTTGGTTCCTATATGATAGAGGATGGATACATATTCTTAATAAGTCCAAAATCTTAAGTAGTGACTCACAGGATCACTTCATGTGGACTTACCTATATAAGTGAAGAAATCAGGTTGTTTCTATGAGAACTAGACACTCTCTAAAGCACTTATGAAATCAGGATATATGCGCATGACCATTAATGTGCAGGGTAATAAGAACACTCTACGAATGAAGCGAATATTTGCAATAGTTCTAGCTTATCTGTAAGAGCCCTTGGTTCAAGATCTGTTCACCATAGCGCTTGGATAAAGCTTTGAATTGTTTGCACTAAGTGAAAGTTCAAGTCTTGAAGACACTTATTATTTTTGTACGAGTTTCGCGATAATGCCAAAATTGATCTCTTTAGTATTCTTCATCGTTATAAGAACTACATAGGCTTGATCCCATTTGGGTACGTAGGTAATCACTTTATGTGATGCAACTATTCCTTATATATATTAAATATTACTTTTCAAAACTTATATCTATTTTGAAAATGGTAGGGGATTATTGTAAAATTTCTAAAATAGTTTTGGGTGGGTTTGTAGCTTTAACTCTTTTTTGGTTTAGTCCTACATTACTTTGGAGATATGGAATGTTGAGGTTTATAAGTGACTAAACTTATTAGAGTTTATTTTTAAGTGTTGGGTCCTCATTGGAATTGATATGGTGGTGCCAAGCACCACCGCACACGCGAACGCGCATGCGTTTGTGCACGTGTGTGTGCGAAAGGGCGATTGGGCGGTAAGGGCGCATTGGGCGCTTTAGTGGCGCACTTTGCACTTTGCACGTGCGCATCATCGTTAGGAGCTATTAGAGCCTTAATCTTTTCCAAAAATGAGATAGTGCCATTATAGTATCGATACCAGCCAAAGGGAAGTCGTCAGATTAGGCTAGTATCGATACTGACTAAGTCAGTATCGATACATACTGGAATAGTGTTTCTTGTATTGTTCAGATCACACTAGTATCGATAATGGGTATTGATACCCATTCAGTAGGTATCGATACCCACTCGTACCAATTCAGAAAAGTTACTATTTTTGCTCCGAAATGGTGCTATCAAGGCTATAAATACATAGTTTATTGGCCATTCTCAACACACTTCGAGTTTATAAGTAAACCAAAGCAAAGTTAGAGAGTTTTGGCATTATCAGAGGTCAAAAAGAGTGTTCTTGAGTTGTGATCGAATCTTGCACATTCGAACTCACAAATTCTACGGTTAGACTCCATTGTATCCTGAAAAACATATTTCGTATACCCTAGTGCAATTATAGGGTTGAAATATTATTTGAAAGACAGCGATTACCTGCCTTGGAGTTCTTTAAACCGTTCAAGTTTCCATTACTGTTCTTATATTTTTCCAACAATTTTCAAGCAATATCTCAGTAATGGAGGGAACAGTTTCTCAATCCATTCAAGTGATGAACCAGGTCTTCTCAAGACTTGAAAGGTTTGATAGTGAAGACTTTACAAGGTGGCAAGAGAAGATGATGTTCTTCTTAACAACATTGATGTTGTCTTAAATTCTGGGCGAGAATCTTCAACCAATTCATGATGAAACACCGGAAGATTCAACTGAACTGAAGATGGAGAGAATGAAGATGAAAGAAGAAGAATTCTTATACCGTGGACACACTCTCAACGCACTTTTCAGCTCCATCTATACAGCCCATCGTCATATCCAAACTGCCAAAGAGTTGTGGACTACTTTAAAAGAGAAATACCGTATTGAAGAGGTGAGTAACCGGAAATCCTTGATCAGTAATTTCATGAGTTTTAAGATGACTGACGATAAGTCTATACTTGCGCAAGCGCATAATTTTCTTAATATCATCAGCAATCTTAAAGTAACAGAAATTACTATCCCTGTAGAGTTCTTGGTTGGAGTCATCATTGTATGTCTTCCAAAGTCATGGAATGGCTACAAGAAGAAACTCAAACATGATGAGAAGAAATACACTCTGGAATTCTTGTTGTATCACCTTCGTACAGAAGAAGATTCACGAAAACGTGAAGAAAAATTTGAGGATCTTTCTAAGGCAAACATGGTTTTGGATAACAAATCCAAGCATACAAGTCTTAAGCCAAAGAATGAAAATAAGTTCAAGAAGGATTCTAAGAACAAGAACAAGAATAAAAAGAATAAAGGTGATTGCTACTACTGTGGCAAACCTGGTCATTTTGTAAAGGATTGTCGCATCAAGAAGAAAAACTTAAAGAACCAAGCAAACATGACCGAAGAAGGGAATTTCATTGCAACGGTGTCAGAAGCAAACAGCGTAAGCAACGGCTCCTGTTGGTGGTTGGATACAGGAGCAACCATCTACATATGTAAAGATCGAAAGTTATTCAAAACTTACGATCAAATCAGTGATGGATGTGAGGTGAAAATGGCAAATGACGTCCGCTCTAAGGTCGTTGGTACTGGCTCCGTGGATCTCAAGTTTACGTCAGGAAAGACTCTTACTTTAATAGATGTTCTTCATATTCCAGATATGACTAAGAACTTAGTCTCTGGTGATCTCCTTAATAAGATAGGTTTCAAATTTGTGTATGAATCTGATAAGCTAGTCTTATCCAAGAATGGAGTTTTATAGGAAAAGGATATTCTTGTAATAGGATGATCCAGTTTAACTTAATCAATAAAGTTTCTTCTGCTTATGTTGTTGAGTCTTTTTCTTTGTGGCATGGTAAACTAGGACATGTTAATTATGGTTCGATAAAAAACATGTCTAACTTAGGATTAATTCTTAAATGTGTTTCCGATAATATTAACAAGTGTATAACATGTGCACAATATAAAATTCATAGACCATTGTTTAAATTTGTTGAAAGATCTTCTGAACTTCTTGATCTTATATATACGGATGTATGTGACTTAAAGTAAACTTTAAGTCATGGGGGTAACAAATATTTTGTAACATTCGTCGACGATTTTTCAAGATATGCTTATGTATATCTTATAAAATCAAAAGATGAGGCTTTTGGAAAATTCTTAATCTTCAAAGCAAAAGTTGAAAATCAACATAACAAGAAAATTAAAGCAGTAAGATCAGATAGGGGAGGAGAATACGATTCTACTGAAACCACTAAGTTCTGTGAAAATAATGGTATTATCCATCAGTTCACAGCACCCTATACACCTCAACAGAATGGAATCGCTGAACGCAAGAATAGAGCTTTGGTTAACATGTGTAATGCTATGTTATTAAGTTCGGACCTACCCTTGAATTTATGGGAAGAAGCAATATTATCTGCATGTTACATTACGAATAGAATTCCTAGAAAGAAATCTAATGTTACTTTTTATGAGTTATGGTTTAATCGAAAGCCAAACTTGAGTCGTCTCAAAGTGTGGGGGTGTCTTACATATATAAGAAAAACTGACCCAGAGAGACCTAAACTAGGTGACCGAACAGACAAATGTGTGTTTATAGGTTATTCTAGTAATGGTGTTTATTATAGATTTCTAATTCTAAAATCGAACAATATTATTGAATCTGTGGATGTAGAGTTCTTTGAGAACTTAACTTGAGCTAATTCTGAACCTAAGAGTTTAGAACAATTAAAGATCCACACAAACCAACCCCAAGTTAGAAATGAACCTTTAAACATACATGTACCTGAACCGGTTCCCAAACCAGTTCAAGAGGTTGAACCTAGAAGAAGTAAGAGGCAAATGATAGATAAATCCTTTGGACCAGAATTTCTTATCTACCTTGTAGAAGGAGATGGAAATGTGGTGAAAGAACATAAAGAATATATTCTGAATGTTGAGGATGAACCATCTACATTCAATGAAGCAATGAGTTCCCGTGACGCTCTTTTCTGGAAATAAGCGATCAATGATGAAATGAAATCCATCATATACAACCAGATTTAGGTTCTTTCTGATCTTCCTCCAGGAGCTAAACTCATAGGTTGTAAATGGATATTCAAGAAGAGATTGAATGCAGATGGCTCTATTAACAAGTTCAAAGCGTAACTTTTAGCAAAAGGATTTACTCAAAGAAAAGGTATTGACTACTTTGACACATATGCACCTGTAGCTAGAATATCATCTTTTAGAGTTCTAATTTCTCTTGCATCGGTCCATAATTTAGTTATCCATCAAATAGATGTAAAAACAACCTTCCTAAATGGAGATTTGGAAGAAGAAATATACATGGAACAACCTGAAGGTTTTATCCTTGCAGGGCAAGAACGTAAGATGTCACTTTATGGCTTAAAGCAAACACCTATGCAATGGCATGATAAATTTGACAAGACAGTGTTATCCGCCGGTTTAAAGTTAATGATGCTGACAAATGCATTTATTATCAAACTGATGATGATGCATATGTAATAATATATTTATATGCAAATGATATGCTTATCTTTGGTACTAATCTAGCTTGTGTAAAAGAAACTACAATGTTTTTAGCTTCTAGTTTTGACATGAAAGAGTTGGGAGAAGCTGATGTGATCCTAAGAATTAAAATTCTTAGAATAGAGAATGGTATGTTTTGACTCAAAATCACTACATAGAAAAGATACTTAACAAGTATAAGTATTGGGAAGAAAAACCAGTATCTACTCTCGTAGATCCAAATGTTAAATTAGAAAAGAACACTGGGAGGTGTTTTGATTAGCTAAAATATGTTATTGTCATTGGGAGTCATATGTATGCTATACATTGCACAAGACCAGACATAATATATATTGTGGGTTTGTTGTGTCGTTTCACAAGTAACCAGGGGAGAGAACACTGGAATTCTCTCTCTAGAGTTCTAAGATATCTAAAAGGTACTATAAACTATGGATTATATTACCAAGGTTATCCCGCTATTTTAGAAGGATATAACGATGCAAGTTGGAGCAACATTGAGTCCAAATCTAAATCCACAATAGATTGGATTTTCACTTTAGGTGAGGCTGCTGTATCTTGGGGATCTAAGAAACAGACTTGCAATTCTGACTCAACTATGTTGGCAGAAATGATAGCTTTGGCTGATGCTTGCAAAGAAGCAGAATGATTAAGGAACTTTCTAGTGGATATACCACTTTGGAAGAAGCCTACTCCAGCAATCATGCGTAACTGTGATAGCAAAGCAACTTTGTATAGGGTGGCCAATAAGACTTACAATGGTAAGTCAAGACATATAAGTCTCAGACACCAATATCTAAGGTAATTACTCAAGAATGTGGCAATTACGGTTGACTACGTGGAGTCAAACAAAAATCTAACGGATCTGTTAACAAAAGGTTTGTCTAGAGAGATGATCTCTAAGACTCCTAAGGGAATGGGACTTGTGTCTACTGAATTAAATCAATTACCCTTGATGGGAACCCATCCTATGTCTTTAAAAAGTCAAGGTTTAATAGGTACAAACAAGTCAATGAGTGATTATGGAAAACACTAAGAATTATAACTTTCTCATTCTAAAATTTTAGTGTTGGTTCCTGTATGATAGAGGATGGATACATATCCTTAATAAGTCAAAAATCTTAAGTAGTGACTCACAGGATCACTTTATGTGGACTTACCTATATAAGTGAAGAAATCAGGCCATTTCTTTGAGAACTAAACACTCTCTAAAGCACTTATGAAATCAGGATATATGCGCATGACAATTAATGGGCAGGGTAATAAGAACACTCTACAAATGAAGTGAGTATGTGCGATAGTTTCGACTTATCCGTAAGAGCCCTTGGTTCAAGATCCGTTCACCCGAGCACTTGGATAAAGTTTTGAATTATTTGCACTAAGTGAAAGTTGAAGTCCTGAAGACACTTATCATTTATGTACGAGTTTCGCGATAATGCCAAAATTGATCTCTTCAGTAGTTTTTCATAGTTATAAAAACTACGTAGGCTTGATCCCATTTGAGTACGTAGGTAATCACTTTATGTGATGCAGCCATTCCTTATATATATTATATATTATTTTTTAAAACTTATATCTACTTTGAAAATAGTGGGGGATTGATGTAAAATTTTTGAAATAGTTTTGAGTGGGTTTGTAGCTTTAACTTTTCTTTGGTTTAGTCCCACATTGCTTGGGTGATATGGAATGTTGAGGTTTATAGGTGATTATACTTATTAAAGTTTATTTTTTAAGTGTTGGGTCCTCATTGGAATTGATAACGTGGTGCAAAGCACCACCGCACACGCGCACGTGCAAGTGTGCATGTGCGAAAGGGCGATTGGGCGGTTAGGGTGCTTTAGTGGCGCACTTTGCACGTCCGCATCGTCGCTAGGATTTATTGGAGCCTTAATTTTTTCTAAAAATGAGATGGTATCACTGCAGTATCGATACCAACCAAAGGGAAGTCATCAGACGAGGCTAGTATCGATACTACTGGAATAGTGTGACTGGTAGTGTTCAGATCACACCAGTATCGATACCATTCATACTGGTATCGATGCCAAGGTGATCCAAATGTTAAATTAGAAAAGAACACTGGGAGATGTTTTGATCAGCTTAAATATGCTAGTGTCATTGGGAGTCTTATGTATGCTATGCATTGCACAAGATTAGAAATTACATATACTGTGGGCTTGCTGTGGCGTTTCACAAGTAACCCAAGGAGAGAACACAGGAATGCTATCTCTAGAGTTCTTAGATATCTAAAAGGTACTATAAACTATGGTTTATATTACCAAGGTTATCTCACTGTATTAGAAGGATATAACGATGCAAGTTGGAACAACATTGAGTCAAAATCTAAATCCACAACAAGATGGATTTTCACTTTAGGTGTAGCTGATGTATCTTGGGGATCCAAGAAATAGACTTACATTTCTGACTCAACTATATTGCAGAAATGATAGCTTTGGCTGATGCTTGCAAAGAAGCAAAATGGTTAAGGAACCTTCTAGTGGATATACCACTTTGGAAGAAGCCTACTCCAGCAATCATGCTTAACTGTGATAGCTAAGCAACTTTGTATAGGGTGGCCAACAAGACTTACAATGGTCAGTCAAGACATATAAGTCTAAGACACCAATATCTAAGGTAATTACTCAAGAATGGAGTAATTATGTTTGACTACGTGGAGTCAAAGAAGAACTTAGCAGATCCGTTAACAAAAGGTTTGTCTAGAGAGATAATCTCTAAGACTTCTAAGGGAATGGGACTTGTATCTACTGAACTAAATCAATTACCCTTGATGGGAACTCAACCTATGTCTTAAAATGTCAAGGTTAAATGGGTACAAACAAGTCAAGGAGTGATTATGGAAAACACTAAGAATTATACCTTTCTCATTCTAAAATTCTAGTGTTGGTTCCTATATGATAGAAGATGGATATATATCCTTAATAAGTCGAAAATCTTAAGTAGTGACTCACAGGATCACTTTATGTGAACTTACTTATATAAGTGAAGAAATCATGACGTTTCTATGAAAACTAGACACTCTCTAAAGCACTTATGAAATCAGGATATATGCGCATGGCCATTAATGTGCAGGATAATAAGAGCACTCTACAAATGAAGCGAGTCTGTGCAATAGTTCTGGCTTATCCGTAAGAGCCATTGGTTCAAGATCCATTCAACACAACACTTGAATAAAGTTTTGAATTGTTTGCACTAAGTGAAAGTTCAAGTGCTGAAGACACTTATCATTTATGTATGTGTTTCGCGATAATGTCAAAATTGATCTCTTCAGTATTCTTCATCGTTATAAGAACTACGTAGGCTTGATCCCATTTGGGTACGTTGGTAATCACTTTATATGATGCAGCTATTCCTTATATATATTATATATTATTTTTTAAAACTTATATCTATTTTGAAAATGGTGTGGGATTGTTGTAAAATTTCTGAAATAGTTTTGGGTGGGTTTGTATCTTTAATTTTTTTTTGGTTTAGTCCCACATTGCTTGGGAGATATGGAATGTTGAGGTTTATAAGTGACTACACTTATTAGAGTTTATCTTTTAAGTATTGGGTCCTCATAGGAATTGATAAGGTGGTGCAAAACACCACTGCACATGCGCACGTGCGTGTGTGAAAGGGCGATTGGAAGGTTAAGGCGCATTGGGAGCTTTAGTGTTGCACTTTGCACGTGCGCATCATCGCTAGGAGCTTTTGGAGCCTTAATCTTTTCAAAAAATGAGATGGTGTCACTGCAGGATCGATACCAACAAGGTTGGTATCGATACCAGCTAAAGGAAAGTCGTCAGATGAGGCTAGTTCGATACTTAGTCAGTATCGATACCTACTTGAATAGTGTGACTGGTAGTGTTCAGATCACACCAGTATCGATACTACTCATACTAGTATCGATACAAAGGTGATCTGAAGTCACTTTTTCCAATGGGTATCGATACCCACTCGCACTAGTTCAGAACAGTCACTATTTTTGCTCCGAAATGGTGCTTCAAAGGCTGTAAATACATGATTTCTTGGCCATTTTCCACACACTTCGAGTTCCTAAGAAAACCAAAGCAAAGTTATAATATTTTGGCATTATTAGAGATCAAAAAGAGTGTTCTTGAGTTGTGATATAATCCTGCACACTCGAACTCACAAATCCTATGGTTAGACTCCATTGTATCCTAAAGACATATTTCGTATACCCTGGTACAATTATAGGGGTGAAATATAGTTTGAAAGACAGTGATTACGTGCCTTGGAATTCTTTAAACCATTCAAGTTTCCATTACTATTCCCACATTTTGTCCAACATTTCTTTATATCTTACAAGGCCCTACCCGCGTGAGTTGACTGTACATCCACCCTGCACATACATGTGGATTAAATGTTACAAAAAATCTGCCTTTGAATCATCTCTACATGAGCTCATAAACAGGTGTAAGTAAATTATAAGAATAAAATAGGTATTAGGTAGGCCACTGGATGACGATGTATAGTCTGATGTGATCTAAACGTTGAGAAGATCATAGTCAAAAAATATCAGCCCTTTGATTGACTCCATACAACCCCACTGACAAGTGTAAACTAAGTGTAAATAAATAAATAATATTACAGGATATATTCAGTATATTTAGAAAGTTTTAAAAAAATAATAAATAATGGATCTACGTTCAACATCACGTGCATTATTATTAAAGAAATAAGATTGTATGTGGTCTCACATAGAGACGAATCCTAGATTGATGCCATTTAAACGTTGAGGAGATCAACTGTACAAAAAATCAGCCTTTTGATCATATTTGAGTGTACTTTAGAACTGGTGTAAATCAAATGTAAATAAAATAGATATTATGTGGCTCCACTAATGACGATATATAATCTGATTTAATCTTGATGTTGAGAAGATCATCGTAAATCGACTCCATATGACCCCGCTAACAAGTATAAATCAAATGTAAATAAATAAATAATATTACCAGATATATTCGGTATTTTCAAAAAAAGGTTAAAAATAAATAAATTTGTGAAGACGTTTCTACAACTCACAGCTGTAGCAATCGCCTACCCTTATGGCGGCTCACCTCTCCTTCCATTTCTCTCTCTCTTCATTTTTCTTTTTTTAGCCGGCTGAATCAGCTCCCTTTGAGCCATATTGTAGATCGTCAAAGCCCCTTATAATAGTTAAGATATTTTCTAGTATACCTACCAAATTCATCCGCCAATTTCTATTGATATCGGGCGGTGCTAGCGTAATACCAAAATTGGATTCAACTCTTGACGTGGCGGTAACACTTGAGGTGGCTGCCTCAAAATATGCTCAGCCTCTTGCCACGTCATCGATGATGTGTTAAATTATTTTTTGATCAAATTTTGTTTTTCTATTTTTTTGGGAATCCAAAATCTAAAAATCGAAATGGTCCACCTCTCCATTTTTTCTGTTGAAATCCAAAATAAACCCTAACCCTAACTAAATGGTAGTGAAACCCTAGATCTATGAAAGGAGGGCTGAAAAGAGGAAGACGATATGGATTGGCAGAGAAGAGGAAGACGAAGGGATGAAGAAGAGGAAGACAAAGTAGATTTGGGAATTTTAAAAATAAAGCTGAATTGTTAATCCAAGTAGCTATGCGGAAGTGCTATAGATCAGTGTTAATTTAAACGTTAATTATTGGATGCTATAGTGAAACCCTAGATCTAAGGAAGAAGAGGAAGACGAAGTGGATCGAGAGAACGAAGTGAAAAACAACATGTTAATGCGGTAGGAACAACACCGAACATTAAAATGATTCTCTATACATAATTAGCTTCAGGTACAACAATTACATCAATTTCACAAGTAGGAGCCTTGAATTTGGCCTTAAAAGCAGCAAAAACTACAATTGCAACCATCCCACCAACTAAAATAAAACCATGGCGAATAAGAGAAAAGAGGGCTGAAGAAGAGGAAGACAAAGTAGATCGAGAGAGAAGAGGAATACGAAGGAAGGGTTGAAGAAAACTTAGTCTAATGCATCGGATGCCCATTGATTTTGATCACCATCGATCTGTCACCATAAACCATATATCTGTATTAAAATCACTTCCAAATGCTAACACATGAAC
Source organism: Macleaya cordata (assembly GCA_002174775.1). Taxonomy (NCBI): domain Eukaryota; kingdom Viridiplantae; phylum Streptophyta; class Magnoliopsida; order Ranunculales; family Papaveraceae; genus Macleaya; species Macleaya cordata. Next base: position 38,526 of record MVGT01004443.1, on the reverse strand, counting down.
CCTTAACATTTTAGGGTTTTTTTGGATTTCTACCGGGAGAGAAAAATAGAGTGAGGATGAACTTGTTTTTGATCGAGATTCCCTTTTTGATTTGAGTATTTCGATTACCACTGTTTGATCAAGTCAATTTGAGTGGATTTGTTAATTTTAAGTTTCTAAAAAAAATAGAGAAGAAAAAAATTTCGATCAAACAAATTAACACGTCATTGATGACGTGTTAAGAAGCTGAGCATATTTTGAGGCAGCCACCTCAAGTGTTACCGCCACGTCAAGAGTCGAACCCAATTTTAGTGTTACGCTAGCACCGTCGTATGCTAGAAAATATGAGATAGAAAGAGAATATCCTCTTGATGTAATAGCTACTAGTCTAAATGGTATTGTTACTAGTAAACGATGTAATCAGATTGCAGCTTGTGAATAAATATAACTTTCTTTCTTATAAGAAAAATTAAAGATGATATACTATATAATTTACTACGTGTTTATGGATTATTATAAAAGGTAAGTGATTTTCGAGATTATGTGGGAAATTTGAAAAATTCTCTAGATATTATTTAAAATTTCGTTGAATGAAGTAATTAATAAAAAACAAGGGCATTTTAGTGTTTTAATCAAACATTTTTAAATATAACGTGTAACCACCTCATATATTTTTCTCTCTAATTATTTCCGTGTTTTATTCTATAAGAATATTTAATTTTGTAAAACATAATACTACTCCAAAATACGATCTAAATACCTTTCCCTAGGGTTAAAAAATAAGGGCATCTTTTTCTAAACCAATTTTAAGCATAACCTGCAACGACCTATCACGTTTCTAGCTCTTTCAATCATTCTCAAGTTTTGATCATTTAAATATATCAATGGTGGAACCTTCACTCTTTTGATAAAGTTAAAATTTTTAAAATAAGCCAATTTTTTTGTGAAAATATACATAAGGTCCACTATATAGATCATCATTATAAAAAATCAGCATTTAAATCACATCCATATAAATCCAACAAAGTTGAGTGTTAAATTTTATGTCAAAATATAGGTGTACAAATAGCATTATGCTAAAATCATACTTATCTATGGGGCGTTGGTATAAGAATCGTGTATCTCGATTTCGATTTTAGTGGAGACCTTTTGAGCGTTACTTATTAAAATAACAATAATAGTTCAAATCACACCTGTATTTTATTAGGCACTCTCAATCTTGGTCAAAATTAATTGAGTGGAGTCTAACTAGGTGATTAACCGAGACGACTCTATATTCTCCAAACTTCTTCAAATCATTTTTTTTTTTTTGGATAAAAAAGTATTTTAACTGTTGGTTGACCATAGTCAAAGTCATAACAGATTGTCGACCACTGGTGATTCGTTTCACGACAGTTAAACTGTCGAATAATAGGTTGATTTTCGGTGAGGATGACCTACTTAATGAGGAAAACATTATCCCTTAAAATCAGCCCTTCAATCATCTTGTAGACTCCACAAGCCACTGTAAATTCACTATGAAAATTAATGTACGAGGATCTGCCACACTTTAACTTAGAAACTAGGGTTAGGATCAATTTTTTTTTTGAGACCTAAAACTAGGGTTAGGATCATCCTAACTATGGTTAGTATCATCTGATGAGGCTGAATTTCACAAAGGAAAACACCCAAAATATAAGACCTAAAACCTAAAAGTGAATTTGCTAGGTAGTATAATTAATACCATACTCCATATGTCCCTTAGTTATGATTATTATATATATGTAGGTTATTAAGTAGAAATTAATAGTCTAATCTTAGAAATAATTAAATAAATAAATAATGGTATTATGTTTAGTGGGTCTCCAATAATTATATCATCGTGTTGGCCAGTTTACAACGTATGAAGCACTTTTTATTATTGAATCCGATCATCCCCACATAACAAATGTGTGTGGAGCTCCTCACAGTTGCACGATTTCAAATTATATGATTGTGTTCCAACCTTGAGGATGGATTCTCATTATTGAATGGCAAGTCCCTGAATTAAAGTCTGTTTGGGTTCGAGAATAACTTTATCCCAATTTTGTAAACCCTCTTTACCTATACTAGGATTATAATTGCTAAACTTTCAAAATGGTTTTTGTTATTTCCTATTTTGGACAAGGGTTAAGCATGTTAGAGGTAACCACAAAATCCTAGTTATGACCTGAGCTGACCACCAATAACTACTTGACATAGTTGGTTATGGTACCCTTTTCATTGTGAATAGGCTGTGGGTTCAAAATTTGGTATTGTTAATGCATGGAATTTTCCCCATGTAATAATATTGTTTCTTTAGGGGACTCTGTATAATCTCTAAGGACGTTTGAGTATTGTTTATCGTCAACGGTTGATCTTTTAACACTCCTAAGTTAGATAATTTTTTTTTTCTTCTCTTTGTTGTTGGTGGTCATTTTTCTATATCGATGTTGTTGGTGCGACACCTTCACTTTGCCCGATGGAAGAGCAGATCCTCTGTCCTCCATTTGCATGTGTCTTCTATGTGCATAAATTACTTAAAGTTATCGATAAAAATTGTCGGTCTGTAAATCACAAAAGTTTTTATGACATTAGAAGTTTTATATTAAAGTGTTTGCGGTGAGAATGATCTACATAGTGAATATGTCATTTTCATCGAAACTCAGCCCTTAAATCATTTCATTGTAGCCCTACAAGTGTCAAACAGTGTTTGATTTTTTTTTATTGGACAAAGTATCCCTCTTGTTTTTTAAAAGACAACCTAAGAAAATTTTGGTGTACATGCCTACGATAGTCGCGAGTATTGCAGTTTCTAGCTCCTCTTTGATACACGTGTACCAACGGGAGCCAAATTGCAAAATCACCCACTGAACACGTGTGGTACCAAGGGCATAATTTAGCTACTGTACTTGAAAAAAACTTGGCAGCTTTCGATAATGATACTTATCTAAGCTTAAGGGCAGTATTCTAAGAATTTCATTTTGTTCACCCACTCTTAGCTTGAGTGGACAAACCCACAACTTTGATTAATTTGTTCTATTTCCTAAGAAAGCATAAAACTGGCATGCGTCAGTTTTGTTGGTGGTGTTTCTGATAATTTAAATCCGAATTCAATTTTCAATTTTGGTTAGTATTGAATTATGGATCTCCTTATCTCCCCGAAAAGAAAAAAAAAAAAAAACTGAATTAGCATAGTTTTGAAAAACCAAACAAAATAATTGCTTTATGCACCCAAATTAAGAGTGGGTAAACAAAATCAAACTGGATTAGATTCATTTTGAAGCCAGATCGTGGTTTTAACATGTTTGTCCGGGTAAAAACATTTTTTGAGTAAAAAATTATTAAAAAAAGTAAAACTAAGAAAGAAATGAAAATTTCATTGGCACTACATGTTAATTCGTTGTCGGCGGACTCATTTTTTAACCCGTGGTGAACCACTCATCATGAGCCCGGCAACAAGGCTTTGGGGAAGTTGCCAATAAAACTTCCCGAAAATCAATGCCAAATGGACTAGACTAGCCCAAGCCCCTCAATTTCTTAGAATGACCTTGGTAACATGGAAATTCAAGCCCAATCTATAAATTGTCTATATCTTATTAAAAGTATGGGTGGGAAAGTTCCAAGGATCGTAAATCACCTGCAATTGCGAAGTGCGAAGAACAAAGTTCCTCACAATCTCGACGATAACCTTTCTCAGTGATCCGTTCATAGTCCCGGAGCTCTTTCGAGCGGCCCCGGTGTGGAGGGAGTTACTAGTACTGGTACTAATTTGGGTTCCTCATTTATTGGTTAGGTGCTATGGATCGTAGAATCATCAATATAGAAAACAAATCTTTTGAGTTCAAAATTTATTGGAAGGAGACGCCTGTACATGTCTTCTTTACTGAGAGATCCATAGGTTTTACAAACGAGTTATGCATCCCTCTTGAGGCGGCTAAGTGGTTGCTAGAGGTCCTAAACGAAATCTGGACGGAAGGAAGGTCGGTGTCACTGAGATTCTTTTGGAAACAGAGGATCTGTAACAAGACTCTGGTAATATTTAATCCAAACAACCAGTGGGGAAGGTTTGTGGCTATAGATCTAATAGATGACGGTGTCGGGGTTTATGCCCTAAAATAATTTAAATTGACAACATTGATAAATTATATTTATTAATAAGCATGATATTATATTATTACTTTATTCATATGATGGATTAAATTTTGTTCACAAGATGATGCTGTAAGTAAATTATTTGTATGAAGTGTTCATACATGGAGAGATGTAATTTACTGGTTTCTCATATTCTTGTATAGTTCATAGTCAGTGATGAATCTGAACAATTCATCTGATAAGACTATAACACACTAGACTTCTATATTATAGGGTGATGTATCTCCATCACCGGAGTGGCGACTCTAAGTCAGTGTGTTGGTGTATTAGGAATACACTGAACAGGTCAGACAGAATACTTTTTATATTATTGTCAGCATATAAAAAGATTCTGTAAAACTTGCTGATTGCAAATGTCCTAAATCCTGAGAGCAGAGTATACCCTACAAGTTGGTTTCTACTCACTTTGATCTACCAAACAGTGAGGTCAGACAACGCAAACGTGATCCAATATTCTGGGTAGGTTGGGTGGTCGAAATCACTTAGTGGGATTACTTTGTGTCAATAAGGAATCCACACCAAAATGATATTCCCTTGAGAGCCTAATCAAGAGTATTAATTATTCTAGACTGCGCAGTGATCCTATAAAATGTTTATTGGATTATTAGAATAATTATAATGGTATGATATGGCAGGCAAGGACTAAGATGTAATTACTCGAAAGGTGCTGACATTAATAGTTAATGTTACCTTGGTGTATATTACGAATATCAGTTAAGTGGAGGGACTATTTGCTGGTATAACGAGTGAAGGGCTTCTGAATAATATTCATTTACTTGAGAGTATTCAGTTGCAGTTATTTAGTGGACTTAACTGCAATTAGATTTATTATTTGAGAATTATATGAGATATATGGACCTCAAAGTAATAAATCAAAAGCTTAAGTAAGTGGGGCCCATATGGACCTAACTTGGAGCTAAAGATATGGGAAGAGAGTCTTTCTCTATAAATAGAGATAGGGTTCATAAGATAGCCCACCCTAACTTGTGTATCTAAAACTCTCTCCCAATTTAGAATTCAAGTTATGACCTTTATGGTTTTAGAAACCCAAAATTCGTAATATATTCCCGTCAGAATTTAAAATCGCGTTTTGAGGCTTTTCGGAGCAGAATTGGAGATTCGCTATTTCACGCAAAGTTGTAGAAAATTCGATTTCCTACAAAAAGCATATATCATCTAGGCGAATCGGATCAACCGTTAGAGAGTTATGGCCGAAATACAGTTGCTGTATCTTTTCGGGTTTTCGACGACTGATCCAGAACGTAGGAGGAAGATCTGGGATTACATGCAAGCGTTTAAACGGTATGTATCTGATCTTCAAGTTATTGTTTTAATTCATGCATCCTCATGTGATCCTGTGAAGGGAAAATAGTTATTTGTTTCCGCTGCACAATTTAATCTAGACCCTATTTTCCCCAACAGTGGTATCAGAGCAGGCTTGAGGCACTGCATGAATTATTACATGAAATCTTTTTATTTAAGGTTGTTCCTGATTATTTAAGGGTTTGATTGATCCAAAATACTTAGGGATTAAATTTATATCAATGAGATTGATAAGGGTTGGATTAATTTTTGGTAAAAGGTCTGTACACAAAGATTAGATTGGGATCCAAGAAAAAGAAAATAGTATTCTTGTTGTTCTTGACCAAAAGAAAGGGTTTCTAAATTTTTCAAAAAAGAAAAGGATTAAAAGTGTGTTTTAATCGGTTTAACAAAAATTAGTAGTTCTTGTTTATTAATTTTATTTTGATTCAGGAAAAGGTTTTATAAAATAATAAAAAAAAAAAAGGCAAGGAGTCATGGGTTAGTTTTAGGGTTTCTTTGGTTAAATTGTTTAATTAAAGAAAGTTTTAATTAGAATTTTTAATTAGTTAAAGTGTTTAATTAATTAAATAGAGTTTCTAATTAAAAGATTTCTTAATTAAGAGTTTTAATTAAGGTTTGATATAACCAGGTAATTTTGTTAACGTCAGAGCAATATGAGATATAGTTGTGATGTTATAAATTTTGGTTATTATTAGGTTTGATACAACCAGGCTATTTCTTGATAACATCAGAACTTTAATAGTTAAAGTTTTAATGCTATTGTAATAGTTTTGGTTAAGGGTTGACCTATTAGCTGTTAAGGGGTAACCCAAGAACGGTTATGGGGTAACTCAAAACTGTTATGAGGTGACCTGAAACTGTTATGAGGTAACCCACGAACTGTTATGGGGTAACCCAAGAACGGTTATGGGGCAACTCAAAACTGTTATGAGGTGACCTGAAACTGTTATGAGGTAACCCACGAACTGTTATGGGGTAACCCAAGAACGGTTATGGGGCAACTCAAAACTGTTATGAGGTGACCTGAAACTGTTATGAGGTAACCCACGAACTGTTATGGGGTAACCCAAGAACGGTTATGGGGCAACTCAAAACTGTTATGAGGTGACCTGAAACTGTTATGAGGTAACCCACGAACTGTTATGGGGTAACCTACTAATTGCTATGGGGTAACCCAGAACTGTTATGGGGTAACCTGCTAATTACTATGGGGTAACCCAGAACTGTTAAGGGGTAACCTGCTGACTGTTATGGGGTAACCCACGAACTGTTATGGGGTAACCCATTGACTGTTAAGGGGAAATCCAGTAACTGTTAAGGGGCGACCCATTAGCAATTAAGTGTTGTTTGGTTTGACATACTAAGGAAAAAGTGTTTTTTCTTAAGTGTTGTTTGGTTTGACATATTAAGGAAAAAGTGTTTTTTCTTAAGTGTTGTTTGGTTTGACATATTAAGGAAAAAATGTTTTTTCTTAAGTGTTGTTTGGTTTGACATATTAAGAAAAAAAAAATGTTTTTTCTTAAGTGTTGTTTGGCTAGGCATAATTAAGAAAAAGAGTTTTTTCTTAAGGAATGTTTGGATTGAGTTAAGATAAGTTATTTTGGGATAGGTTAGGGTATAAGGATTTGGGTTAGGAGGTGTTTGGATGTGGACATTGTTAGGGACTGTTTGGTTGGTTCACTCCAACCAATGACCCTACCTAGTCGCCCATGTACAGACCCGTTGGCCCGATCCGACAACCCGGTAACCTGACCAAAATTTCTGACCCGATAACCTAATATCCAAACTCGTTTACTCGGTCCGTGGACTCACGGTCCAACCCGTGGGTCAGCTCGCAGGTCAGATCGACCTAACCCATTCAACTCGCATATCAACCCGACTAGACCAGATCGGATACCACATGGTTCAACCTGTGAGTTAGTCCGTGGTCCAACAAGGTTGTGGCATATATGGAGCGCACGTGTGTGCATGTGTGTGGTGTATCTATGCATCATACGTGTGTGCGGTACACATGCTTGATGTATGTGTGTGATGTTGTGTAGTGGGAGCTGGTGCGTGTACGGTCCACACGTGCGCATGAGTGTAGTACTTTGTTGTGCCACACATGTGTGCTGTGAACGTGTGTAGTATACAAGTATGATCCAGTGCTCCTCACAAAAGGTCATACCGATGCAGCTTAGCTAGACCAAGTCAAATAGAACCAAACGGGGCGAATCGGGTCAACCTGACCCAGATGGTTCAACCAGAAAATTACCCACCAACCAGTAAGGGTTGACCCAGTTAATTGCTGACCTAACCAGTTTGTCAATTGACCAAGGGTTTACAATTGATCAGAGTTGACTCGTACGACTTAAACCGAGTCAGATTAGTCAGGCGACTCTATCCGAGTCAGACTAGTCAGGCGACTCAACCTAAGTCAGACTAGTCAAGCAACTCAAATCGATCCGAACCAGACCGACCCAGACCCTGAAAAACTGTTTTTCAACTTTTGACTCCGGCTTGTTAGACCAGAGTCGGTACTTGCCCTTGCCGGTCCATTCTATGTCAGTGTACAATCTGTTTTTGGCAGATATTGAGGAAAAATAGTTTTTCTTCAGGGTTTTATTTTTAAAAAGTATTTTAAAAGGTTTATTTTACTGAAATGGATAATCCAAGCACCCAATTAATCCCTAGATGTGATGAATCGTGTACAAGCTCTATGTGATAGAATTTTATGGTTACGAATCTATTGATCAATCAATTAAATAATTGAGAACTCCTTATACGATATACATGTGATGTATATGGACTTAGTTGATACATGTGATGTATGCAACACTTTAATGCTCTGAATTATATACATGAGATGTATAATTACATACAATAGATATATGCATTAAATGTATAGTTTGTATGTATTAGTTTTTAGAAATATGTGTTGAATTATTAACATTAGATGTTTATTAATGTGTAATTTTATATTGTACATTATATGTATAGAAATATAATAGACTTTACACAAATGCACATTTTTTCTAAAACTCTAAAATATATCTCTCATTTTAATTAATTAAGTGGGAGAGGGATTGTGTTCATGGAAACACAATCCCACGACCCTCCACCATCGGTCCAAGAATAAGGCTAGGGGTCTAATGCCCATAGGAATAGTACATCCTAGCAGCTTATTGGCTTGGATTGCTTTAATAAGCACGGTATTCGGACTAGAGTGTAGAAAGAGATCTCCCATAGGAGACTGTTTCTATATCTTCTAGCATTCTGAACTGAGATGGTGGACCACACTTAACTAAATGATGAATAAAGAACGCTTCCCATAGGAATGAGGATTTGTCATTAATTTAGGGGTCAGAAAAAAATCGGATGTCAAAACAACTTTGACATGAGATGTCAGGATAGGTTCTTTTGATGAAATGGGATTTCAACTGTTTTGGTATACATACAGATATCCCATAGGATTGATGTCTGTATACACAATCAGTTATCCGATATTTATAGTAATTAGAGAGAACTACTATAAATTAAAATTTTTTCAAACTCATGTTGTTTTAGTATTTCATGCTTAGTAGTCCAATAGTTCTCACTTGTGCCACATTCTAAATGTAAACCAATAAATTTGACATAAATAATGTGGACTAGATGCGAATTAGAAAACTGTCATTAAATGTAGTAAAGTACTTCATGTACTTTAGACTGTGTATCCAGGATTTACTGAATCCTATTATTACCATGAATTGATTGGAAAAATATCATAAGTAGGTGAAAAGTTGATGTCTAAGTATTATAACACTAACATCGGTACTTTACATTTACTAATGACATTATAGGAAAGGTTGGGGATCAGAATCGTTCTGTTTGACAGATAACGAAAAGTTATATGAACACTATGAGGTGTAGGAACATCAATTAGTCAGCATACACCTGATATGCTGGGACATTGTAGTTCCTTAGAGCCTAACTAGATTTGTTTTCCAAGTAGATTCCTCTACACACTTTTCATAAAAAAGTAGAAAATATTCAAGTTGTATTCTGGTGATCATAAAACTAGATTATCATCTTTGTGTATGTCTTTATGACATGAAACCAAAGAAGAAGTACCCAGTAATTCCTAAGGTTGATCCTATCAAGATGGTAAGTATAGGAAAAGTAATATGATGCCAAATAGAAAGTGTTTCTAAATACGGCAAAATAGGATAC
>MVGT01004443.1:0-26642 GCA_002174775.1 Macleaya cordata | reverse complement strand
AATTAGATTTATTATTTGAGAATTATATGAGATATATGGACCTCAAAGTAATAAATCAAAAGCTTAAGTAAGTGGGGCCCATATGGACCTAACTTGGAGCTAAAGATATGGGAAGAGAGTCTTTCTCTATAAATAGAGATAGGGTTCATAAGATAGCCCACCCTAACTTGTGTATCTAAAACTCTCTCCTAATTTAAAATTCAAGTTATGAGCTTTGTGGTTTTAGAAACCCAAAATTCGTAGTATATTCCCGTCAGAATTTAAAATCGAGTTTTGAGGTACTTCAGAGCAGAATTGGAGATTTTCTATTTTACACAAAGTTGTAGAAAATTCGATTTCCTATAAAAAGCATATATCATGTAGGCGAATTGGATCAACCGTTAGAGAGTTATGGCCAAAATACAGTTGCTGTATCTTTTCGGGTTTTCGACGATTGATCNTTTATTAATAAGCATGATATTATATTATTACTTTATTCATATGATGGATTAAGTGTTGTTCACAAGATGATGTTGTAAGTAAATTATTTGTATGATGTGTTCATACATGGAGATATGTAATTTACTGGTTCCTCATATTTTTGTATAGTTCATAGTCAGTGAGGAATCTGAACAATTCATCTGATAAGACTATAACACACTAGACTTCTATATTATAGGGTGATGTATCTCCATCACCGGAGTGGCGACTCTAAGTCAGTGTGTTGGTGTATTAGGAATACACTGAACAGGTCAGACAGAATACTTTTTATGTTATTGTCAGCACATAAAAAGATTCTGTAAAACTTGCTAATTGCAAATGTCCTAAATCCTGAGAGCATAGTATACCTTACAAGTTGGTTTCTACTCACTTTGATCTACCAAACAGTGAGGTCAGACAACGCAAACGTGATCCAATATTCTGGGTAGGTTGGGTGATCGAAATCACTTAGTGGGATTACTTTGTGTCAATAAGGAATCCACACCGAAATGATATTCCCTTAAGAGCCTAATCAAAAGTATTAATTATTCTAGACTGCGCAGTGATCCTATAAAATGTTTATTGGATTATTAGAATAATTATAATGGTATGATATGGCAGGCAAGGACTAAGATGTAATTACTCGAAAGGTGCTGACATTAATAGTTAATGTTACCTTGGTGTATATTACGAATATCAGTTAAGTGGAGGGACTATTTGCTGGTATAATGAGTGAAGGGCTTCTGAATAATATTCATTTACTTGAGAGTATTCAGTTGCAGTTATTTAGTGGACTTAACTGCAATTAGATTTATTATTTGAGAATTATATGAGACATATGGACCTCAAAATAATAAATCAAAAGCTTAAGTAAGTGAGGCCCATATAAACCTAACTTGGAGCTAAAGATATGGGAAGAGGGTCTTTCTCTATAAATAGAGATAGGGTTCAAAAGATAGCCCACCCTAACTTGTGTATCTAAAAATCTCTCCTAATTTAGAATTCAAGTTATGAGCTTTATGGTTTTAGAAACCCAAAATTCGTAGTATATTCCTGTCAGAATTTAAAATCGAGTTTTGAGGCACTTCAGAGCAGAATTGGAGATTTTCTATTATACGCAAAGTTGTAGAAAATTCGATTTCCTACAAAAAGCATATATCATGTAGGCGAATTGGATCAACCGTTAGAGAGTTATGGCCAAAATACATTTGCTGTATCTTTTCGGGTTTTCGACGATTGATCCAGAATGTGGGAGGAAGATCTGGGATTACATGCAAGCGTTTAAACTGTATGTATCTGATCTTCAAGCTATTGTTTTAATTCATGCATCCTCATGTGATCCTGTGAAGGGAAAATAGTTATTTGTTTCCGCTGCACAATTTAATCTAGACCCTATTTTCCCTAACAGTGGTATCAGAGCAGGCTTGAGGCACTGCATGAATTATTACATGAATTCTTTTTATTTAAGGTTGTTCTTAATTATTTAAGGGTTTGATTGATCCAAAATATTTAAGGATTAAATTTATGTCAATGAGATTGATAAGGGTTGGATTAATTTTTGGTAAAAGGTCTGTATACAAAGATTAGATTGGGATCCAAGAAAAAGAAAATAGTTTTCTTGATTTTCTTAGTATTCTTGTAGTTCTTGACCAAAAGAAAGGGTTTCTAAATTTTTCAAAAAAGAAAAGGATTAAAAGTGTGTTTTAATCGGTTTAACAAAAATTAGTAGTTCTTGTTTATTAATTTTATTTGATTCAAGAAAAGGTTTTAATAAAATAAAATTAAAAAAATAGGCAAGGGGTCGTGGGTTAGTTTTAGGGTTTCTTTAGTTAAATTGTTTAATTAAAGAAAATTTTAATTAGAAATTTTTAATTGGTTAAAGTGTTTAATTAATTAAAAGTAGTTTCTAATTAAAGGATTTATTAATTACACTAGATTTCATTACATGTAATGGTTCGACCATTACTGTTGGCTTTAGTGTTAGGGTCTGTTTGGTTTAGAAATTAAGAAAAGTGTTTTCTTAATTATCTGTTTGGTTATAGGTTAAGGAATAACCCATTAACAGTTAAGGGGTGACCAATTGACAGTTAGGGGGTAACCCAGAATTGTTAAGGGGTAACCTGCTAATTGCTATGGGATAACCCACGAACTGTTATGGGATAACCCAGAACTGTTAAGGGGTAACCTGCTGACTGTTATNCTCATGTGATCCTGTGAAGGGAAAATAGTTATTTGTTTCCGCTGCACAATTTAATCTAGACCCTATTTTCCCCAACAGTGGTATCAGAGCAGGCTCGAGGCACTACATGAATTATTACATGAATTCTTTTTATTTAAGGTTGTTCTTAATTATTTAAAGGTTTGATTGATCCAAAATATTTAGGGATTAAATTTATGNATATGGACCTCAAAGTAATAAATCAAAAGCTTAAGTAAGTGAGGCCCATATAGACCTAACTTGGAGCTAAAGATATGGGAAGATGGTGTTTCTCTATAAATAGAGATAGGGTTCATAAGATAGCCCACCCTAACTTGTGTATCTAAAACTCTCTCCTAATTTAGAATTCAAGTTATGAGCTTTATGGTTTTAGAAACCCAAAATTCGTAGTATATTCACGTCAGAATTTAAAATCGAGTTTTGAGGTACTTCAGGGCAGAATTGGAGATTTTCTATTTCACGCAAAGTTGTAGAAAATTCGATTTCCCACAAAAAGCATATATCATCTAGGCGAATCGGATCAACCGTTAGAGAGTTATGGCCAAAATACCGTTGCTATATCTTTTCGAGTTTTCGACGATTGATCCAGAATGTGGGAGGAAGATCTGGGATTACATGCAAGCGTTTAAACTGTATGTATCTGATCTTCAAGCTATTGTTTTAATTCATGCATCATCATGTGATCCTGTGAAGGGAAAATAGTTATTTGTTTCCGCTGCACAATTTAATCTAGACCCTATTTTCCCCAACAGACAGGATGCTTCCGTCTAAAACATTTGGTGGTTCCCTCAGGAAGAAAGTTTGTGTCTTGGGACAGTTTTAAGATCGCCCTCAGCATGAGATTAAAAAAGCCAGGAGGAATCAATTCGGCCACAAGGTATCCGCAACTGCTAAGGAAAGCCACTTTTCTGAATGAGATTGTAAGAAATGATAGAAAACAAACCTTTGCGGTTGTTAGAACTCCACTGGGGGCAAAGGTTTCATCAGGGGAATCGAGCGACTATGGACTTTGGAAAGAGGCGGTGGTGGTTTCGGTATCTCCGCCGCCAGGCGATTGGAGGATGGTCAGAGATAGAATCCTATCAGCGCTAGATTTGTCCAAAAAATTAGTAATCAATCCCTTCGAAGCTAAAAAAGGAATTATCCATCCTTACATAGTTGAGGTTTGTCAAGTTCTACTTTCAAGAGGAAGACTCGACTTTCTGGATGGTAGCATTACCTTTGAGGATTGGCGGCCAGAATCTAACAGCATTAAGATGGAATAGGGGGAGCAAATGGTGTTCTGGGTTCGTTTACGGGGAATTCCATTTTATTTATGGAAATCAAAGATTGCCTGCAAGTTAGCTGGTCATGTTGGACCAATTGCAAAAATAAATCTAGAAGATTATAGAGGTATTCTTGTTAAGATTGCTAGTTTTCATAATCTTCCTTGATTTCCCCTATTTCTGGAACTCGAAGTTGACAACCGGATCTTTAAAGTAGCTCTAGAACCCATCCTTTCCGATGAGATTCCTTCGGTGGGTTAGAACTCCGTTAGCAGAAGTTGGTCTGGAGTGGCGTCCACCCAAAAGGGTGGAGGGAATTTCGAAATTCAAATTATAGCTAGTGCGGCCAGGGTGACAAATGTTGGTAAGTTAAAGACAAAACGGATGGAGACAGAAAGTCTGGATGCTAGACCTCCTGGGGATTTAAACCAGAGCAAGAATGTGGATACAACTAATACTAACAATCAACATAGGGATTGGCGTTATAAGGGGACAACCGATAAATCAAAAGGCAAGACTTTGAAGATGGGTCACTCGAGGCTTCACTCCTGGGGTAGTCAAAGTGAGACACAATCAACTACTAGGAGCCACAATAGGGTACCATCAATCTGTCCTAGTTAGACCGAAAAATTGAATCTGATTTTGAGAAGGTGTGGTGACCTAAGATAGTATTTTTGAGGTTGGCTCAACATCCAGTTGGCCAAACGAACCTATCCCTCTGATAGGTGATTATGCAGACAAAAGGGTTCGATCAGGCCAGTTAGGAATCTTGGGCCAGGTGCCTGGGCTCATGATAAACTTTGACTCAGAGGGCAGTTGCTTATCTTCTTCCTTAATAGGCACTCCAAGATTGGCCCCAGGACTTGAAAAGCTTGCTAAGCTTAAAGAAAAATTAGGGTTGCCAACTACGCCTACCCCGGATACAGCTTACCCACTCATCAACGCTGAACAAGCTCTGATTGAACAGAATCAATCTTCAATAGACCTAGATAGGTCTTCACAACGTTGGGAGATCGTCAATGTTGAAACCCCGATGAATGTGATTCCTCTTCAACAAATCTCCCCACAAGCCCTAGGCCATAGTAACTCTGTGGAATCCTTTTGGTCGCTAGAAGATGGAATCGAAGATGCTACCCTACATATCATGAATCCACAAGACCGTGCACCAATCGATTCGGGAGGGCAACCAGTTGATTTTGATAGAAATTATCTACATAAAGCGGTGCACTTGATCGGGAACTTGTTTGGGCTTTTGCTTCAAGGGCGAGAGAAAGAAATTGAGGAGAAAATTCTTCGTGCTTTTAGACCAGAGGATACCAATACAGGGATGTCGATGGAAGAATACTATCACGCCCCGCTCACACGTGTACCAATATTGTCCCTGCTTTTTCCACCCCCTGGAGTATAGGGTTTTGTTCTTAGGTGAGCCCAGAGAGCTCACCTAACTAGATTTGTTTTCCAAGTAGATTCCTCTACACACTTTTCATGAAAAAGTGGAAAACATTCAAGTTGTATTCTGGTGATCATAAAACTAGATAATCATCTTTGTCTATGTCTTTATAACATGAAACCAAAGAAGAAGTACCTAGTAATTCCTAAGGTCGATCCTATCGAGATGGTAAGTATAGGAAAAGTAATATGATGCCAAATAGAAAGTGTTTCTAAATACGGCAAAATAGGATACTCGTCAAGTAGGAGTNAGGGTTTTGTTCTTAGGTGAGCCCAGAGAGCTCACCTAAAAGGCCTCGGCCACAATGTAAGACGATTCGTAACCTCATAGCCCAGGCTCTGGACACTCTTCTAGGTGATGTGGGACTAATACCTCCTCCAACCACCCCATAGGATGAGCCGTCCTCGGCTCTGATACGATAATTGTCACGTCCCACTCACACGTGTACCAATATTGTCCCTACTTTTTCTACCCTCCGGGGTACAGGGTTTTGTTTTTAGGTGAGCCCAGAGAGCTCACCTAAAAGGCCTCGACACCATGTAAGGCAGTTTGTAACCTCATAGCCCAGGCTCTAGACACTCTCTTAGGTGATGTGGGACTACTACCTCCTCCCACCACCCCATAGGATGAGCCGTCCTCGGCTCTAACACGTGTACCAATATTGTCCCTGCCTTTTCCACCCCCTGGGGTACATGGTTTTGTTCTTAGGTGAGCCCAATTGTCACGCCCCGCTCACACGTGTACCAATATTCTCCCTGCTTTTTCCACCCCCCGGGGTATAGGGTTTTGTTCTTAGGTGAGCCCAGAGAGCTCACTAAAAGGCCTCGGCACCATGTAAAGCAGTTCGTAATCTCATAGCCCAGGCTCTGGATACTCTCGTAAGCGATGTGGGACTAATACCTCCTCCCACCACCCCATAGGATGAGTCGTCCTCGGCTCTGATACCATAATTGCCACGTCCCGCTCACACGTGTACCAATATTGTCCTTGCTTTTTCCACCCTCCCGGGGTACATGGTTTTGTTCTTAGGTGAACGATAAGTCACTGATGGGATAGGATGGGGTGAGAGCACTTCTTGAAGACCAACACACTTAGATTGAGGAAGTTAATGATACTAAATCATCGGTCCTAAAAAAAATCAGATTATATGAGGCCAGCTGGGATCAGTGCAGCCAAAGAGAGCAGTAGACTTGCTTGGTCTCTGAAAGGTTCAAAACCTATCAAGGAGAAGAGGGATAGAAGAACCAATGTGAAAGGGAGGGTTTTTTTTTCATGAATTTAAATGTTTTTACCTGGAATGTTAGGGGCACTGGACAGAAAATAAAAAGAGCGGTGATCTCGGATGTACTGGTTCGATGGAGACTTGACATCGTTATTTCACAAGAGACCAAGTTGAGCGAAATAGATGAAAGAATGCGGAAGGAGTTGTGGAACAGACCTAACATTAAACATGTCTATGTGCCAGCCAGGGGTACTAGAGGGGGTATTTTACTTATGTGGAGGGATGACCTGTTGGAATTGAAAGACTCAATGGATGGATGGTATTTGATATAGGTCTTTTCAAATCGAGGCTTCATAATTTAGATTTCTTTGTTTCGGGTGTGTATAGACCGAACGATAGACAATCGAGAAAGCAACTCTGGTCAGAACTGGGGAATATCTTGGGAATTTGGGAGGTACCGGGTTGCATCGGAGGGGACTTCAATGTTATTAGAATTCTGAAGGAGAAAAGTCAAAACTGTAGGGCCACAAGAGCAATGGAAGATTTTAATAGATTCATAGATGGATGGCAGTTTCGTGACTTACCCCTTAATGGGGCCACATTTACTTGGACAAGTTCACAAGAGAAGGCAACTAGAAGTAGGTTTGATCAGTTTCTTGTCAATCAGAGATGGGAATCAGCGTACCCACTGACAACTCAAACGGTAAAGCCAAGGCCGATATCTGATCATATTCCCCTTATGCTATGCTCGGATGGGACTAAACTAGGTCCTAAGCCTTTTAAATACAAAAATATGTGGATGCATGATCCATCCCTATATGAGCTAATACAGCAGTGGTGGAATAATATGCAATTTGAAGGTAATCTGGGGTTCATATTTTGCAAATGTCTCAAGTCCTTTCTTTGCATTTGGAACAAGGAAACCTTTGGAAGAGTGGATCAGAAAATGGAAGCTCTATTGAACAAAATCGCAGAGTATGATCTAAAAGAGGATTAAGGTATGTCTTCTTTGGAGGATTTAGTTGAAAAGATTAACACTAAGAATGAATATCTCATATAGGTTAAAATTGAGGACATACAAAGAAGTCAAAAGATGAAGGATAATTGGGTAGCAGAGGGAGAGAGAAATTCGACATACTATCATAGCTATGTGAACCAGAGACGTCGAGGCAACTTCATAAGTTGTCTTAATATTGACGGAGAACATTGACGACCAACAAAGGATTGCTAACCACGTGGAAACTTTTTTCAAATCTTTATATGAGGAAAAGGATAAAAGACGGCCCTTCCTCAATAATATCCAGTTGAAATCGATATCACAACAGGAGTCCTGTGATTTGGAGAAACCTATTGATGAGCAGGAAATATTTAGAGCATTGGGGGATATGGCAACCAATAAAACACCGGGATCTGATGGTTTCCCGGTGGAATTCTTCAGGCGTTACAGGGTTATCATCTGAGAGGATTTTATCAGAATGATAGAGTTTTTTGAAACCATGGGCTTTCTGGACTGGAGAATAAACTGTACATTTCTAGCTCTGATTCCCATGAAGGATTGTGTGGAACTAGTCATAGATCTTCGTCCTATCAGTTTCATTAATATAGCTTATAAGATAATATCTAAGTGCCTTGCTTCAAGACTGTAGAAGATTCTGCCTAATTTGATCTCTCCATCACAAGGAGCTTCGTTGCAGGTTGTCAAATTACAGATAATATTCTCTTGGTAAACGAATGTATCGATAGTAGACTAAAAGAAAGGTTACCAAGCTAGATTTTAAAGCTAGATGTGGATACATTCTTTATTTAGCAGGTAAATTCTTTATTTGGCAGGTATTGACTGGAGAACTGGACCGGCTAGCCAGGACCGAAAGAGCCTGAAGGCTTATTACAAAGTAAACTGGATATTTTTAGATAAGGTGATGGAAAGAATGGGCTTTGGGAGGTTACGAAGTAGAAGAATCAAGACCTGCATTTCCCAGGCTCATTTTGCCACATTGGTTAATGGCTCGCCCACAGACAAGTTCAAGAGTCACAGAGGTTTAAGGCAAGGAGATCCCATTTCCCCTTTTTTATTTACAATGGTCATGGAGGTGTTCTATTCTATGGTGGAGAGAGCTTAGAGTGAAGGACTGATCAACGGTTTTAGAATGGTGAGAAGGGGAACTCCTATTTCACACCTGCTATTCGCTGATGATACGATGCTCTTTGCTGATGATTGTCCCTCATAAATTGTTTACATCAGAGCCATTCTTTACTGCTTTAAAATTACTTTGGGTCTGGCCATTAATCTCTCCAAGAGTGTTGTTACACCCCTAGGGAATGCTCAAAATCAACTGATAATTGAGTAGAGCCTGGGCTGTAAAATAGAAAGACTGCCTATTACTTATCTTGGAATACCTGCTAGAGCACCGTACAACTCGAAACTGATTTGGAACCCATTGTTGGAAAAGATGGAGAACCGTCTGGCTGGGTGGAAGAAGAAATATCTATCCTATGAGGAAAAGTTATACTAATCCAAAGTGTCATAATTGCCATACTGTATACTTATTACAAGCTTTCATCATGCCAAATCAAGTCATCATAAAAGCTGAAAGACTTATGAGGAATTTTCTTTGGAGTAACAAGGATGGATCTCATCGTAAAGCTCTGGTGGCATGGCCAAAAATATATCAAGATAAGGATAAAGGGGGTCTAGGTTTCAGGGCATTGAAGGATATGAACATGGCACTTCTGTGCAAATAGCATTGGAGATTCAGTGTAGAAGAAAATGCTTTTTGGAGAGGTAAGATTGCAGAAAAATATGGGTGTGATAGGAATGGATGGGACTCCAAGATCCCATATCGACCATACAGCAAGGGTCTTTGGAGAGGTATTTGTGGGATTCTATCCATTTTTAAAGAAGGGGTGGTGGCAAAGGTAGGAGATGGGAGAAGAGTTAGATTCTGGTCTAACCAATGGCTCCTTAACACTCTACTTCAGACTTATTTCAGTGTTCTATTTCAAGTTTCAAGGAAGATGCTTTGTGTATGAGGTTATGAAACTGAATGAAGTAGGGGGAATTGAGTGGGATCTTGATCTGCCCAGAAGACTAGGTGACGAGGCGGTTAGAGAATTTATCAAACTATCCCAATTACTGAACTCATTTATCCTCTAGGATGGACACGATTCGAGAGCTTGGCGTTGGGAAAAGAGTGGCTTATTTAGTGTGGCATCGTATTACAATGCTATTCATAAAGGTCCCCCAACCTCGAATTTCTTTGAAGGAATTTGGATAATATTTGAAAGTCTAAATACACCCCCTTGTTTAATAGAATTAATCGTATGTCTTTGTGACTATGGTTATGGATCACACTATCACCTAATTAAAATTTACTGAGGTGATAAACAGTAAAACAAAAATCTCTAACAAGATTGTTGACTTATTCGATTCTTAATATGCGGAATTAAGAACAAGAATCGAATATTTCAATCTCACAACAAGTATAGAAATATGCACAAGAGATTTTGTTAACAAGGAAAAACCAAACTGGAAAAAACCCCGGGACCTAGTCCAGCAAAAATCCACTAAGAGTTATTGAAAACTTAAAACCCGATTTACCACTCAGTGGATACGATTTACGCTACAAATTCAAACTCTACGAATTTTCCTCTTAGTTGATTATCAATTTTCATGCATAGAACTTAGAGTCCACCAAGCCAGCATGAATGAGCTGCACATACAATCGAATCCACGAACCAACACCTCCCACAAAATGATGCGTCCCCAACTTGAACTCCACAAGTCCCGCGCCTTGAACCAGTACTCGACTCCACGAGTATTTCACCACGAACTTGAATCTTCAAGCTCAGCCATCGAAAATCTACTGGCAACAAAACTCACGTTTTGATTTAAAATGGGAAGGATTAAACCATGTACAACAAGCTTGGAAGCTAAAGGTTTAGAGTTGAAACCCTCCAAGAACTTGTGGTTGAATAGGGTGAATGGTTGATTTAAACATGAATGAATCAACTCTATTTATAATGGTGATTCTCAGATCTTGATCTGAAGTGCACTAACTATCATGAGTGCATTTCTAGATCTAGAACACACCATTAACAATGAGTGATGTTCTTAGATCTAGTCTATGACACCCTCACCCACTAAAAGTTATTTTCCACGCTTCTATGTTCTTCCCAAAACAAGAATGGTGAAAACCAACTCATATAAGGCCCTTTCCAGCTCTAAAAAAGCAACTCAGAAAAGCGGATCTGGGCGACGCTTTCGATACCGTAAACACAGTTTCGAAAGCGTAAAGCATTTATTGAAAAAATAAGCAGATGGTATCGATACCAAGAGGGCGGTATCGATACCAAAACTCTTTTGTTCCCAGAAGAGTTTCGGTATCGATACCACCTAGTATGGTATCGAAACCAAAAGTCATATGTTACCAAAAACAGTTTTTGGTATCGATACCAATTCATCTGGTATCGAAACCAAAAGTGTTCTGGAGATAACTTTTGAAGCGGTTTCGAAAGCGCAAATTTGGTATCGAAACCAAAACTAATCGGATGAACAGATGAGTTTTGGTATCGAAACCAACAGGGCGGTTTCGAAACCACTAAGCTTGTTTTTCAGAAATTTTCTTTTTAAAACATTTTGAGCTCCGAAAAAACCTTATTTTGGTCAATAATGAAACTAACCACCTATGGTCCTTAGGCATCTAAGTCACTTACCATCCAAAGATGTTTTCCGGTGGTGAGTTGAGCTTCTTGAAGTCTTTTCTTCGCAATGAACCGAACCACGACTCTCTAACTCTAACTCAAGTTACATTGACCTTCTTGAGTTACATTTGATACAAAATTCGACAAATATGACATGAGTGAACTCATGGACCTAACAATCTCCCCCTTTGTCATTTTCGTGACAAATCTATACATAAGAATGTAATAAAAAGACCTTCCTCTTTACAACTCATATTTTCTTACACATAACTCAATATAACTTAAAACAAGGATTGTATAAAACAACCTGTTTCCTGCACATGCTCACAAAATAAGTCAAAGAACCTTATAAAACATTAAGTACAAACCTTGAAGAATGTTTAGAGCAATTATTAGAGTAGAGATAATATCTCTCCCCCTTTGTACAGCTTCTCCCATATTAAGATATCTTGTAATAATGGTGAGTTGAGCTTTGCACAAGTCTTCTCTCCTTTACTTTAAGTCTTCAATGATTAGAAATGTAGAGACAACTTGCTAACTCTCATTGACCATATTGAGTTCGATTTGACATGCAAATTGACAAAACCCATAAAAGAACTTATGGACCTTACAATCTCCCCCTTTATCAATTTCGTGACAAAACCCAATCATAAAACTCAATGAGAGATAAAAGACAAAACTCCTCCAAACAAATAGATATATTAAACTCTATGAGATGCCTTTAACTTGTTTTATGCACATGTCCACAAGACATATCAAGGTACCAAAGAAGTCATGAATATAAATAATGAATAAGCTTACTCTCTCCCTTGATAAGTGCTACAAGAATCTCTCTCCCTATGTGATATATCTTCTATCACATAGTACTCCCATTGCAAAGTCAAGAACACATAATTCTCCCCCTTTTTGTCACAAATAGACAAAGGATAGAAGATAACAAAACTACAAGGAGAAACTGGGAAAAACAATATATGAAAACACAAACACAAGCCAACTAACCATAAGAATAAATATCTAACTAGCTTTTAACCAAGTAGATAGTTAGATAGACAATCAAAATTTATAGTGGAAGGCAAGTAAAAATATGTCACACACAACAAAATTTATCAAAGCTGGCTACAAGGTGTATCACTAAGATAAGAAATAAAACCAAAGTGTGTGAAACTATCCTGGTTTTCAAAACCAATGGAGAAAATGCATATTTTTGGATTTTTCAAGTATTATCCTAATGCAAATAATGAGCATGCATGCACAAATATATACAATTAATCAAACTATGCAATGTCCCGCTCAACCAGATCATGAAAAAATTTGAATCTTAACACTAATCCGGTTCCAGATGCATCAACACTCAACAAATCTACGCTATCCATGTAAGCAAGTAGGCATTTTTGTTGTGTTCATATCATGTTGTCAAGGCTATCAATAATATAATACACAATCACAATCAAAATTTCTTAATCATGTAATTGCAAAAATTTATTCAAATATAGCCAGGCTAGTTCGAAAAAATCACAACACTCAATATCCTGATTATAGTGTGTGTGTGTTTGAGATAACAATATCATTATGTGAGATCATCTTAAAAGGAAAATAAAATAAGGTTTTCCATAGTACTAATTTCTCTAAATTTGAACCTTACCCTGCGTAAAAGAACCATCTCACTTTTTACCTATTAATGACCTTCATGTTTAAGTTTGAATAAAACTTGAGGAACTCAAGAACATGTGACATATATCACCAACTTGTTCCTAATATTTTTCTTAAACTTCTAAGCGACTCTTATCCGAGGAGACACAACTAAGAAAGTACATGTATTGGAACCAAGTGGATCACTATGAGGTCAAGATGAAGAATATAGAACATCGAGTTCCCAATCTTTTTGCAGGATCTCATTCTTTTTGATGTTCAAACACCAAGTTCAACATTTTTTTAGGAGAACTCACTCTTTTGGTGTTTCACCAAGCTCAAAATCTCTTACGAGAGCTTACTATTTTGGTGATGTTTCTTGACAAGATATAACAATATTTTTCCAACACTTCATCAAAACACAATATCCTAGTGAGAGATAGTCCAACCAGCTAGTTCAGTCCATCAATGAATTATGAGCTTTATTTCCAACTCATCTAATGATCCAACGAGGATAAAATCACACTTACTCAAAAGACTCTTATGTGCACAAGATTCATAGATCAATCAAGAGAGTATGTGAATTTATAGAAGAGATTCACAAGCTATATCAAAATAAAATAAAGCAATTCAGATTTGTGAAATCTCTTATATGTTCAGTATTCTATAAAAAATAGTCAATAACAACAAAAAGAACACTTAAAACACATTTGTATTAGAATGCAATTTGTGAAAGCAAACTAATTTTTAAAACTCACTTTTCAATCAAAAAATGATATGTAATGTAAAACAGGAGAAAAGTAAGAACATAAACCTACAGAAAAAAATTCTGCTTGACGTGATTGACCATCAATAATCACCACTTGTGTAGTAGTCTATTTCTCATCCAATATGAAAAGTTTATAAATTTATTCGATAGTAACAAAGAACAAGATTACACATAAGAATATACACACATGTCACAAAAATGATTTGACAGTAAATAAACATGTTCTAAAGTATGATACTTAGTAGATATAATGTTATATTCAAATGTAATAAGAACTTCTCTACAAGTACATGCTACAAACACTAGAATGCATACCAAACAATTAAATTGCAAACTAGTAGAACACTCACTCAACTACCTAACAATATATGCATTCAAAACAAGGGAAAGAGTGTGAAAATCAACAATCAAGTAATGGTACGACCACTACCACTAACCAATAAATACTTAGATGACTTACCGATATTGTGTGTAGCAAGAGTTCAAGACTTATCAAATCACTTTTTCTTACCCATATGGTATTGAGTTTCTTGAATGTCTTCATTTGATTCAAGTCCACATGAGTAGATTTGGTTGATTCAGATACAACATTTTTGGTCTTGTTTCTCTTCCTTTTCTTTGAATAAGATTTTGATCCAAAGGAATACATACCTTGCTTATTATTCTTTAGCTTTCCAATCTCTCCAGTCAATGCTTGAGCCTTGTCACTCAATGACTTGATTCTTTTTAAAAGATCTTTATTGATATTCTGAGAATACTTGTGGAGCCAGAATCCAGTGCGCACCACGTTGCGCGAGAGACGCGCGCGTGGGAAAAACGCATGAGTAGGATTCGCCCACCTGAGGGGATGTGAATGTGATATGTATGGAGTTGCCACCTGATTTATGGGAATCAGGACCCAAGATTTTGAAAAATCGACCTAAATCTAGTTTTCCAAGAAAACCATGGCGATAATCCAAAATGGATGGTCTGCGGTAAGAGAAATGGATAAGGGGATCAAGGTACGGGTTGGGAAGGTGTTAGGCACCCAACAACCGCCCGTCCGTGAGGACGGCCTTTACTTCGCGATTAAAGACTTTTAGGGAAATATATGATCGATACTAAGTTATGCTACATACACAAAAAAAAACAACTGCAATACAATAAGCCACCTAAATCTACGTGTCATGATCAAATAGTTCTGGGGCGAAAGAATGCATACATCCATCTGGCTGAATGCTGCAAAAGAAAGCGACGCGCGCCATCAGTAGGCTCGTGCGCAAAAAGCACAGTGAAGTGGATGTGCTATGTATCCACGCACAAACAAAGGGTGTGATACGTGTAATATGTACACGTACACTCAAACATATGATATGGTGATGTGTACACCATACACTAGGGGGGCGATCACGTGCGGTATGCCACGTGCGCGAAAAGAGAGAATCATGTCCTTACACATGAAACTCAAATGATTCACATATATGTGTGTGTCATCAAAACAGAGAAATCACGTCCTTAAACGCAATTCTCGAAAAATGGGCAATTATGTCATTAGACATACGCCGAAACGGATTCACGTTTTGTATGCACGTGTCCGGATGAAGCAGGGATCACATTCGATATAGAACGTGCCCGAAAAGGGATCATATGTGAGAAACTTATTCCCAGAATGGAAAGAGTCCATTGCATCCATAGACGTGGACCTCAAAGAGGGATCATATCCATCATAGGACATGCCCAAAAGAAAGATAGATTCATAACACCCTTAGGCGTGAATCTCAAAGAGGGATCATATCTATCATAGGACATGCCCGAAATAAAAATAGATTCATAACACCCTTAGGCGTGAATCTCAAAGAGGGATCATATCTAACATAAGACATGCCCAGAAATGAAAGCAGATTCATAACACCCTTAGGCGTGAATCTCGAAGAGGGATCATATCCATCATAGGACATGCCCGAAATAAAAATAGATTCATAACACCCTTAGGTGTGAATCTCAAAGAGGGATCATATCTAACATAAGACATGCCCAGAAATGAAAGCAGATTCATAACACCCTTAGGCGTGAATCTCGAAGAGGGATCATATCCATCATAGGACATGCCCGAAATAAAAATAGATTCATAACACCCTTAGGTGTGAATCTCAAAGAGGGATCATATCTAACATAAGACATGCCCAGAAAGGGATCACACATTACACGTGTGCCCGAGAAATGCGAGCGTCGGTGGGACGCAAAGAATGCATGCCCTATGCTCTAATATCGCACGAGGGTATCTAAAGATTCCTAATCTGGTTTAGGATGATCTTGACCCTATATGCATGAAAAACCCTAAGTTAAATGTGATGCATTTTGAAAATCGTCTTCTTTCAAAACGTCAAAACATTTAAAGCAAAAGTGAGGGTAAAATAGGAATTTCACATCGAGTGAGACTCTACATACCCTCGAAAACAACATACAATCCTAGGCTAATGCAACCTAGTTACTAGTCAAACAAACCTAGACCTTGGTCTGATTATTAGATTTTTAATTGCTTGGCTAGTTAGGTCTTTAGACCCAGAACAAGGAAGTGGGCCCGTGGGGCCGAGTGTGGAATGGGCCTGTGGGCTCAAAATGGAGGGGTAGGCCCGAAGGCCCAAGGTCAGAAAGAAGGCCCATATGCCCACAAACGAGGAATAGGCCCGTAGGACCAGATTGAATAAACGGGCCTAGAGGCCCAAAAACCGGGAATGGACCCGTAGACCCACAATGGAGAAATGGGCTCATGTGCCTAAAAACTGGAGGTGGGCTCGTAGGCCCAAAGGTGAGAAAATGAGCTTGTGGGCCCAAAATGGGAAAATGAGCCCGTAGGCCCATCACCAAGGAAGTGGGCCCGCGGGCCAAGAGTGGGAAAATGAGCACGTAAGCCCAACGGAAGTGGGCCCATGGGCCCGAAATGGGAAAATGGGCCCGTAGGCCTAACACCAAGGAAGTGGGCTCGTGGGCCCGGAATGGGAAAATGGGCCCGTATGCCCAAAGGTGAGAAAATGAACTCGTGGGCCTAGCATGGGAGTGGGCCCGTGGGCTCAGAGGTGAGCAAATGGGCCCTTAGGCTCCAAAATAGAGAAATGGGCTTACATGCCCAAAACATGGCAATAGGCCCGTGGGCCCGTTGTAGGGAAATAGGCCCTTAAGCCGAACACAGGGAAGTGGGCTCGTGGGCCCAAAATGGGAAAATGGGCCCGTTAGGCCCAAAATGGGAAAACGGGCCCGCAGTCCCAACACAGCTTATCAAAAGTTTTATTCAAGTGTTGATTTCTCATAAGCTAGCAAAAGCAATTAATACACAAGAAATTATGCAATAAAATGTGAAAACGGGCCCGCAGACCACTAATCAAGAACTGGAGGTGGGCCCGTAGGCCCAAAGGTGAGAAAATGAGCTTGTGGGCCCAAAATGGGAAAATGAGCCCGTAGGCCCATCACCAAGGAAGTGGGCCCGCGGGCCCGGAGTGGGAAAATGGGCTCGTAGGCCTAACACCAAGGAAGTGGGCTCGTGGGCCCGGAATGGGAAAATGGACCCGTATGCCCAAAGGTGAGAAAATGAACTCGTGGACCTAGCATGGGAGTGGGCCCGTGGGCTCAGAGGTGAGCAAATGGGCCCTTAGGCTCCAAAATAGAGAAATGGGCTTACATGCCCAAAACGCCCGTTGTAGGGAAATAGGCCCCTAAGCCGAACACAGGGAAGTGGGCTCGTGGGCCCAAAATGGGGAAATGGGCCCTTTAGGCCCAAAATGGGAAAACGGGCCCGCAGTCCCAACACAGCTTATCAAAAGTGTTATTCAAGTGTTGATTTCTCATAAGCTAGCAAAAGCAATTAATACATAAGAAATTATGCAATAAATGTGAAAACGGGCCCGCAGGCCACTAATCAAGAAATTATGCAATAAAATATAAAATTGGTATTAACACGCTTTATTTAAACAAATGAATGATACATGCTCAAAAATATATCATCACATGCCTACTTATTTTATTCATGCATTATTTTTATTTTTATTTTTAGAAATAATATTATGGGAAATATTTAAAGCAAGGATTTTAACCCTTATTCACATATTTATTATGTCGCATGCAAAATTTTATTGCATCATCAAAACACCATTAAACCATGGATTTCATCATACTTCATCACATGTTATACATTCTTCAAATAGAAAGAAATGAAGGATGGGATGGAAATTTCACCTAGTTGGCACGAGTCCTTGGATCGATTGCAAGAGATCCCACCCCTTTTTGTTTCGACGTGTGATGGTTGTGACAAGCGGGCCCCACTCCGTGTTCACGTGGAGAGAACCAAATCTCTTTTTTTTTTGGCAAAATTGATTTTGCAAAACTGTTTTTGCAAACCCTTTTTTTTTGGTTTTTTTACTATTTTTTATAAAAACGTTTTTTAACTGTTTTTTCGTTTTTTCAAAAAAATGTTTTTTAACTGTTTTTTAGTTTTTTTAAAAAAAACATTTTTTAACTGTTTTTTTCGTTTTTTAGAAAAAACTTTTTTTTCTTTCTTTTCTCTCTCCTCCTCCCTTCTTCTCCACTTGTCTGTTTCAGACGAAATTTTTTTTTTCTTTCCTTTTCTTCTCCTTCTTTCTTCTTCTCTTCTTTGTCTTCCTTCTCCTTTTTCTTCTTCTCTTCTTTTCCTCTTCTTCTTCTTTCTTCTCCTTCTTTCTTCCCCCTCTCAACACGTCTGTAACAAACGTTTTTTTCCTTCTTCTTCTTTTTTCTTTCTTCTCCTTCTCCTTCTTTCTTCTTCTCTTCTTTTCCTTCTCCTTTTCTTCTTCTCTTCTTTTCGTTCTCCTTTCTTCCCCTGTTCTCCCTCTTTTTCTTTTCGTCTGTTTCAAATGAAAAAAAGTCCTTTTTTTTCTTTCTTGCTCACGATTTCTCCCTCTCTAATCTCTCGATCTCTGCCGCTGCTGCCCTTTTTTTTTTTCTCCGATCTCTCAAACTCTCTCCCTCTATTTTTCTCTCTCAGTTCTCTCCCGATTCTCCCTCTCTCTATATCGGTCCTTTTTTTTTCTAATCTCTCGGTTTCTCTCTCTTATCTCTCAAAGCAACCGACAGCCCCCTTCTTTCACTCCATGTTTCCCTCCCTGTTTTGGGGAAGAAAACAGGGAGAATTGGGGGGTGTGTGGCACACACCTCCCATCCATAATATTTTATTTATTTATTATTATTATTATTATTTTATGTGATTAAAAATGAGAGTGGGTCCCACCCCCCTTTTTTTGAACAAAATTCCTTTTAAAAAAATATTTTTTTTGAGAAAATAGTTGATTTGGGAAAATTTGGGGTGGGCCAATCTCGTCGCGACACGTGGCGACACCCGAGGATTAGAACCGAAGGAGAATCCTACGGTTCCTGGACTGAATCGGTTCCATTCTGAGTTCAGGGTTCCTCGAGATTTGGTTCTCTACTTGAATCGAATCCTGGACGATGGAGCGAAGCCTGCTTAGTCACATTAAACCATTTTTCATTAAATTTTTGCACGCAAATCGAGGTGCGACCAAAATGGATATTTTTGCGGGGTGTGCGAAAATTTGGCGTCTACAATACTTATAATCTTATATATAAAATCTGTAATATTTATTCTTTAAGTGACCCTTATAACCACAATAAGAACACACATTAGTGACATTAAAAACTTTAGGCTTGCCTTGAGGCTTACCAACATGATTTAGAGTGTTCTTTTGAGGTGGAACAACTTGAGCAGGAGAGTTCTTTTGAACTGAAGAGATCATTTGGGCTTGAGGCTTTTTGGCTTTCATAACCTTGGTTCCTTGTGTTGGATTGGAACTAGTAAAAGCTTCGTATCCCAAACCTTT
This sequence comes from Macleaya cordata, assembly GCA_002174775.1. Lineage (NCBI taxonomy): Eukaryota > Viridiplantae > Streptophyta > Magnoliopsida > Ranunculales > Papaveraceae > Macleaya > Macleaya cordata. The sequence continues at coordinate 7,086 of MVGT01004443.1, read as the reverse complement.
CTTATCTCCTGCATAATTGGCTGCAATTAATATGTTAGAAAGTTTATTGGAGCCAACATTAAATTTCTCAAGCATACTGTTAGACAAAGTTAAATCTCTTTTTGATGTACTGAGTGCAGACTCAAGAGATTTTATCTTGTCAATGGCTTTTCCATGTTCTAGCTCAAGAATTTTCAACTTGTTAAGAAGCCCAACAACTTCTTCATCAAGTTTCATTTCATTGTGTGTAGCTTTCTCAACTTCGAGTGTTATGCTATGCTTTTCAGTTGTAAGAAGTGACAACTTCTCTTTTAGGACTTTGTTTTCCCTAGATAGCTCCACACTCTTTTTCAACAATTCATTACACAATTCTTCTAGATCTACATCTTCATCACTCTCCTCATCATCACTTGATGATTCATTGGATTCAACTGGTATTTCATTGAAATATGATCTTTTGGAGATAAAGATGCAGTCATGGCCTTTAAATCTTCATCACTTGAACAACTTGATTCAGAGAGAGAATCAGAATCATCAAGTGTGTCTTTCATCGCTTTCTTGGTTTTGACCGGAAACTTGTTTAGACATTCATTGGCCATATGTCCAAAACTATGACATTTTAAGCATTAAGTTTCAGTCGACTTCCTTCTAATATATGGCTTGTCGAAATTCTTCATTTTGTCATGTGGCCCAAACTTGGAAGATGAACTAAACTTTGGTCTTTGGTATTTCTCCTTTTTATTTTTCAAGGACTTCTTGAATTTCTTTGTGAAATGAGCAACTTCGTCATCACTAGAGAGATCACTTTCTTTCTTTTCTGTGGTTTTCAAAGCTGCAAAAGTAATGTCTTTAGATTTTCTTGTTGAATAAAAACCAGCCTCAAAAGTTCTCAAATTCCCTGCAAATTCTTCAGTGAGAATAACATCAATATCTTTACTCTCCTTAATAGCCGTAACTTTGGCTTGAAATCTCTCGGAAAGATATCTCAAAACCTTATGAACTATTTTGGAGTTAGAAATAACTTCACCCAATGCAAAGGAGTTATTGACAATATCATTCAATTTGGCATAAAATTCATCAAAAGATTTATTATCATCCATTTTGATGGTTTCAAATTGGGTGGTTAATATTTGAAGCTTTGCTATTTTTACAGTCCTAGTACCTTCACGGGTTACTATTAAGATGTCCCATGCCTTTTTCGCTACTTCACAATTAGATATGTGACGAAATTCGTCAGCCGTTACAGCAACAAAGATGGCATTGAGAGCCTTGCTATTTCTAGTAGCAGCTTCACTATCTATGGCATCCCAATGTTCTTCTGATTTGGAAACTTCTCTAGAATTGTCTCTAGTTCCTACCATTATAGTAGGTGGAGACTAAGCAACCTTTATAGTTCTCCAAACTCTTTGGTCTATGGACTTTAAGAAAGCTCTCATCCTAGCTTTCCAATAAGGGTAGTTACTTCCATTAAATAATGGAGGTCTATTTACATGACTACCCTCTCTTTGTGATTCCATAAGTCACAACAAGGATCACACTTAGGTTGTTAAACCCTACAAGTGAACCTGCTCTGATACCAATTGAAAATCTAAATGCGCCCTACCGTTTAATGGAATTAACCGTATGTCTTTGTGACTATGGTTAGGGATCACACTATCAGCTAATTAAAATTTACTGAGGTGATAAACAGTAAAACAAAAATCTCTAACAAGAGTATTGACTTATTCGATTCTTAATATGCAGAATTAAGAACAAGAATCGAATATTTCAATCTCACAACAAGTAAAAAAATATGCACCAGAGATTTTGTTAACGAGGAAAACCCAAAACTGGGAAAAACCCAGGGAACTAGTCCAGCAAAAATCCACTAAGAGTTATTGAAAACTTACATCCCGATTTATCACTCGATGGACACGATTTACGACTCCCTCTATGCTCCGATCAGCTATGGTGTACAGTTCTTCCACAAATTCGAACTCCACGAATTTACCTCTTAGTTGATTACCTATTCTTATGCATAGAACTTGGAGTCCACCAAGCCAGCATGAATGAGCTGCGCATACAATCCGAATCAACGAACCAATGCCTCCCACAAAATGATGCGTCTCCAACTTGAACTCCACAAGTCCCGTACCTTGAACCAATACTCGACTCCACGAGTATTTCACCACGAACTTGAATCTTCAAGCTCAACCATCGGAAATCTAATGGCAACAAAACTCACGTTTTGATTTAAAATGGGAAGGATTAAACCATGTACAATAAGCTTGGAAGCTAAAGGTTTAGAGTTGAAACTCTCCAAGAACTTGTTGTTGAATTGGGTGAATGGTTGATTTAAACATGAATGAATCAACTCTATTTATAATGGTGATTCTCAGATCTTGATCTGAAGTGCACTAACTATCATGAGTGCATTTCTAGATCTAGAACACACCATTAACAAGGAGTGATGTTCTTAGATCTAGTCTATGACACCCTCACCCACTAAAAGTTATTTCCCACGCTTCCATGTTCTTCCCAAAACAAGAATGGTGAAAACCAACTCATATAAAGCAATTTACAGCTCTAAAAAAATAGCCCAGATTCGCGGATCTGGGTAACGCTTTCGATACCGTAAACACGGTTTCGAAAGCATAAAGCATCTGTTGAAAAAATAAGCAGATGGTATTGATACCAAGAGGGTGGTATCGATACCAAAACTATTTTGTTCCCAGAAGAGTTTCGGTATCGATACCACCTAGTATGGTATCGAAACCAAAAGTCATCTGTTACCAAAAATAGTTTTTGATATAGATACCAATTCAGTATCGAAACCAAAACTGATCTGATTAACAGATGAGTTTTGGTATCGAAACCAACAGGGCGGTTTCGAAACCACTAAGCTAGTTTTTCAGAAATTTTCTTTCCAAAACATTTTGAGCTCTGAAAAACCTTATTTTGGTCAATAATGAAACTAACCACCAATAGTCCTTAGGTATTTAAGTCACTTACCATCCTAAGATATTTTTCGGCCTTGAGTTTTATTGGTAGAACCCAAAAACTTATTGACAGACCTCCTCTATAGGCACCCTCAAAATGTCCATAGTCTTATTGGCAGTCTCCGGTCTTTAGATACCTCTCCACGTCCAATTCAGAACTTTACCTCGCAAGGGGCTAAAAGAAGATGAATATAAGAAAAAGGAACATCAAAACTTCAGATAAGGTAAAACCTTAACCTAACTCGATCATAAACCCCCTCCACAAAAATACAAAACCTTAGAAGAGAACAAACTGAAGCCTTCAAGTAGATTAAGGAAGAAAAAAAATAATGCCTTAAACCCAAAAATGCTTCGTGAAGTCTAATACAAAATCTAGATCTTGACTAACCCGTAGAGAGAGAAAGAGAGAGGGAAAAGAAAGAGGGAGACACCAATTTTTTTCCAAGTTTCGGTAATTTGCTATTGATTTTGGACCCCAATTTTGGTAATTTGCCGCCAATTCCAGAAACGACAAGTAGAGGTCGATTTTTTTTTCAAGGCAGAATCGACATCTCGACACTGCATTCTCATCATACGAACTCAGCACAGGAAGTCCGATTTGAGCCATCTTTTTTTTTTTTACTGTTGGTCAAAGTGGTCTTAGATTCCAGATGTGGACTGAGATTCCAGCAATGAGATGAGTATTTGTGTTCTTGAGTTGTTGAGCATCAAGAGGGGTTTGAAATAGAAGAAGTATCCAAAGTGATCGATAAGACAAGTCGTTCATCTAGTATGGGAGAGATAATTAATTTAATAAGAATGGATGAGATGAAGAGAAATACAAGGGTTTGATTATAACATCAAAAAGTAAAATGGATTTGGGTTCTTTAACCAATGGCATCCGGATTCTGTGAAAAGATTGGTACGTCGGTGCTTTAGGGCGATCGGATTTTTCTCTCTCTCACTTTCTAAAAAAGCAGTTTTACCATTTCGAGGCTGCCAACAATAATTGTGCAGTCAATAATAATTGACAAGGTTTAACCTAACGAGACTTGCCGATAAGATTATAGAGGGTGCCTTTAAAATTTTCCTAAAAGTATATCGGATTTAAGGGAAGCCACACACCTAAATTTTGTTGATGGGCTCAAAATGTTTTGACATATTAACCCTGGAGCGAACCAGCAAGTTTTTGGTGCCCCTAATATAATTTTTCAATTTTAATTCAGCAGAATAATATAGGAAATTAATTGGGACTTTTGTGGGCATTGATGGACTCTTGAAGACAATGGAGTACGTTGAGGGATTCTAACATAGTCTATGGAAAACTACGGACTCCTGGAGACTTGTATTAGTAGAGTCTACGGAGTCCTGAGGACTCTTGTCGACATTAATGGACTCTTGAAGACGACGAAGTACTTCGAGGGATTCTCACAAAGTCCATAGACATCTACGGACTTCTGAAAACTTGTATTAACAGAGTCGAGGGACATCTACGAACTTTTGAGAATTGGTACTGACAGAGTCTACGGACATCTACAGAGTCATGTGGACTTGTAAAATCAAATAAAGTAATCAATTTTTAATAAAATAGGCATGCAACAAAAATATATCAAAACAACCATGGTAACAGTAGTAGGTGATGGGTGTTTGGCATCATCATCATCATCAATCATCATCACCACCATCATCATCATGATCATCATCATCATCATTATCATCATCATTGTTGAAAAAATAAGGGTTTGGTTTCTTGAAAATCAGATCCCTACATCAATCAAAATAAAATAAAAAATAAAACTTATCTGAAAGTTGATCGAAGCTTATGTTAGACACAACGTCCTTAAGACAAATTCGTCCCTGCAACGGTGTCGACGGTTCTATGGACGTCTGTCCCCCAAGATACACCGATCGCGTCGTACAGAAGCAGCACTACAAATCTATACGCCCTAGCGAACTAACAATTATTGTGCTCTCATACACTACTAAAAAATATGACTCACAAAACCTTATTGAAAAACTTGATAAAACTTAATGAAAACTTAATTCCAACTATAAGAGGAGAGGGGTTTATATAGAGTCTATGGTGACTCTCCAAAAACTAAAGGTGTCTATTCACAAAGACACATGTCTCTTGGCCCATAAAAGGTACCTCCAAGAGACACAACTCAAGAAATAAAAATAAAATAATTTTTCACTCAAAAAATAATTATTAAATAAACTAAATAATTCTAACAATCCCCCACATGAGTGAAAAAGACATGCAAAAACGGACAGACATGAGAGCACAACAGGAAATGATATGCATCGGTAAAGGTAGCTTTGGCTTTGAACCTCTTCTAGTGATAACCTATCAGATTTACCTGGCTAATCAGTGAACATATCGTCTTGAACTGTCAGCCGTTGATGTAAACCAATACAATAGATTACACACACAACATCTCTTTATAATCATCGAAGTTCTACGGTTGTGTTTATTTTGGCCCTGAATAATTTTTGGAATTCATAAAGCGCTTTAGAGAACTCAACCTTTTTAAAGTTCTCAAAGAAGCGGCCCACTTCACACTTCATATACTCTACTTGGTATTTCGATGACTTAGGAATCATTAAAAGCAAATAGCTTATCCTTTTCTATGCTGCAGGCAACACTGTATCATCTTAGGAATGGGTAGAAGCATATCTCTATTCATGCTTCTCAGTGCTACTGGTGAATCACTCTTAATTTCCGTTGTCCCTTTGAACCTAGATCTTGGGATTTTCAGTCAATAAGGTTGGGTTTCCCTGAAGGTGATTCGTAGGTTAAGGCTTTCATAAAGCTCATTCCCCTCGATGATCTATACACTTCTTCTCTAGACATAAATTTAAAAATTGGATCCACTAGGTTGTCCTTTGAATCGAGAACAAATGTTTAACGGTATATTGTGTCTTCGACATGTATGTCGTGACTCACCGTTAGATATAACACTCTGCATTTTTACGATTGCAGATAAGTACTACTTTTTAATTTTCTTGTTCTCTGCAACAAAATTTTTTAACACCCCCACATTTCCACAATTAGTAGGACATTGTTCGACTCAAAAGGTGTCTTTTATTGTTCTTAATTTGCAATTGTAAAGAATGCAATTTATTGCAAAGTTTCTGTCCCTTATAAAGATGTTGGGTAAAACTTATTCAACAAAGGATTTTCCACTTTATTTTTGTAGTTCTTAAAACATGTCTCAATAGACTATAGATTTCTGCAATATATGTAATTCCTGCTCACTAGATGTTAGTGTTGGGAATCGATTATTCCAGTTAAAAATGCAGCGGAAGATTAAAGGTTTAAAAAACTTCAATCGATTCCTAATAGAACGTCCAACTGTTAATGGGATCTGAATAGAAAAGGATGAAAAATATACCTTTGAAGCGTGAACTGTAGCCTCAAAACTTCATTGTTGGCTAATGATGATCCCACGAACAGATCTACCGGATCGGATCGTTGAACTTGCACCACAATTGATGAGAAAACAGTACATAACTTAAACCCAAGACCAAAAACCCTGCTGGAGTATTTTTAGTATATCTTTTTGCTCGTTTACCCTTTTCGTCTGTATGATATATGCTTTTTGTAGGAAATCGAATTCTACAACTTTCTCAGAAATAGCCGACCTTCAATTCCTCACCGAAGTGCCTCAAAAATTGACTTCTTCTTTCTACAGGATATTGTTGCGAATTTTGGAAGTTAGGGTTTTCTTTTTCTCACCTTGAAGTAATTAGATCATACATAGATAGATGAAGGGGAGAGGATGACATTTTTTCTTATGGTTGGGGTAAAAATCAACGCCTCTATCTATATCTATACATAGAAAGGTCCCTAATCTCTATCTTATGCTAAGTCTAATTAGGTCTAAGTGGGTCCTATACTTTTAGGCTTTTAAATATTTAAAATTCTAAACTTAGTGTCTCACACAAAATAGAATTTAAATATTTTAATTACAAATAACTCCACCAAATATTTGTAACTGAACCCTCCATAAAATGTGGATATTTAAAAGGAACCCTTCCACTGTTATTACCGTAATTAAATCCCTCCACTATTTTCCGACGTTCGTAAACGTCCCTGGCTTCACTTGTTAGTGCCTAGGGTGAATTTACATATTCTGACCCTGACCAT
>MVGT01001388.1:842466-890383 GCA_002174775.1 Macleaya cordata | reverse complement strand
GTGTATGAATGTATTAAATCGATCTAGGGTTTCTGTAAATATAAAACCCTAAATCGATTTGCCAAAATCCCTGAAAATCAAAACCCCAAGATTCTATTTTGATGGTTTTAGCACAAAAAACCCTAAATCGAAGATGAAAACATCAAATAACTAGAAGCGGAGAAGAGAGAGAAAGAAGATATCAGTTTACCTTACGTATTTGAAGCACCGAACTCTAGAAATCTCTGTAGTGCAGGTTTCTTAAACCTAGAGCAGCAACCCAAATGAGAAAAAGAGAAAGAGAGAGATAGATAGATAGAGAAGAACTATATACTATATACATCTGCTTTACGAGGGAGATGGGTTCTTGCGAGAATGGCAGCATCAGCAACAGAAATGTTAGAGTGAAGAAAAGATTAGGAGAGTTAGAGAGAGGAGCGGGAGATGAAAGAGGATGTAAGAGAGAAAAGCGCGAAATGAAAATGTGAGAGCGGGAGATGAAAGAGGATTTTGGAGAACTCGGTCGAAAAATTTTAGGTTTAACGTTTTTACCCTTACTTTATTCACGGTTATGTCCGTGAAAAACTTATTTGGTTTTAATTCAGAATTTCTGTTACACTTAACGGCAAGTTGTAACGATTATAAATGTGACAAGGGTAGTCACAGTTATAATCGTGACAAAGCTGAAATATGGTGTGTTACAAATTTGCAGTTTTGCTGTAGTGATTTCTGCGCTTTTCACACACCTTTCATAGTGTATTTTCGCCTTCTAAAATATGTATCCACAAAACTAATATTTGATTTACCTTATCTCCCGCGTAACATAAAACTCTGGTGATTTCCCAAAAACCACTTGCTTAGGTGGTTGGCATCTCTCCTTATAACTTGGAGGTCTTAGGTTCGAAACTCTTTGACTGTGGTATTACCATTGAGTAAAGGCCCATTTAATTTCATATGTATATATATGTAGGTACTTCTAAATAAAGTTGTTGTGCCCGTTAGTGGTGTCCTTTCTTGTGCCCGTTGGTGGTGCCCTTTCCTGCATCTGTTGGTGGGTGCCCGTTTCTGCACTTGTTGTTGGTGCTCTCTGTTGTGTCTGTCCATTGATGGAGATCTCTGTCAGAGATGATGTTTAAAGGCAATTTATGTACTTCTCACACGCCTCTTGTGGTGTATCTTAGCCTTGTTATAATTTGGGCATTAGTCCCTCATCAAAAATAAAAAAATAAAAAAATAAAAAATAAAACCCTGGTGATTTGAATTGCATCCCAGAATTTATATTTCCCCAAAAATTTGAGAATCTCTATTGTCCACATACCAGCGGGATACAAACCCCGCCGATTGTGCGTCTTACCTTTTACATGAGTCGGCCAAACACAATTACAAATTGAAGGACTCCAAAGTAGATTTCGAATCGGGTAAGGAATAGGATACCTTTTGAATACCTCCATATCTATATATATAGGACCTGAATTGGTCATCATCCATGATTAATTGTCTTAAGAAGATGGAGATCATCGAGACTTCCAAGTCCAACGCAACAGCAGCAACAACAACAACTATTAAAGAAGACCAACCGAATAGAAATCCGCAAATAGTACAAGTGCTGATCGCTTTCTTTATCTCTTTTTGCACTGTACTATTCCTCATCAATGGCTTGTATAACCATTATTATTACCTCACCAAAGAGAAAGGTGGAGTTTCTCCGCCAATCTCATCACCCAGTGTGACTTATTCAAACAGCAGGGACCCACACCCAGAAGTGATTCTCCAAAGAGGTTTGGAGGTCTCCGTCTTATCCCTAAACATGTTCAAGAGATACGGTGAAGATATTTTCTTCTACCACCAACAAAATAATCTTACCACAAATCAGAAGAAGTCAGTCATAATCTGCATGGGTCTAATTAAACGGGCCAAAGAGAAGCTACGTTCAGCCACGCTACAACTTCAAAACGCCATTCATCACGCAGCCAACTCCGAGGTACGAAGCTAGTAGAATAATCATCCGTTTCTTTTTCTTTTTCTTTTTCGATTTGATTTTTTTTTATTTTAAAAATATATAATAAGAATAATTAAGTCGAAATTAAAAACTACATTAAAAAAGGTTGAAATTAAAAACTAATCAAGATCAACTTCTAAGTATTAATGGTAATCGGTTCTGTTTTTTGAGGAGATTTTTTGGGAGATTTTGACGTAGCAACAAGAAACATCAAGTCTTTAAATTTAGGAATTTTGGGTTGAGAAAAATTGTAACTAATTTAATTTATTGCCACGTTAGAATCTCCCCAAAAAATCTCCCTCCCTCCCTATCGAGAGACTTAAACCCTAAACCCTAGCTAGGGGATTAATTACTAATAATTTAAAATTAGGGGTCAAAATTGTTGCTCCCTTTAGGATTAGAACTGGAGCTAGTATAACTGGTAATTACGGTTTTGGGTATGAAATTACCCTAACAATCTGGTTTAATATTTTTTTTTTCTTTTCGTTTTGTTTGAACTATTGTTTTATCATTTTAAATTTTTTGTATACCAATTTTTTATAAATTTTTTTTATGAGAGTGTATACCAAAAATTGATAGATAATCTTTTATGATCAACTTATATTAGTTAGAACTTAGAACCAGTTTATTAATTATGTAATAGGTTCCATCTCCTGTTCCATAACCAAACCGTTTAAGCCGGAATAAACTCGTTGACACCCTTAGTTTTTACAAATTAACACTTATTCGTAATTATTACCCAGTAATACCTTTTGGACTGACCATTTCACAAAAGTAGTGCCCGATGCTAATGTCGCAGGGTGGGATCCACCACATTTCTTCTCCTAAAAGTATTTTGAAGGAATTTCTAACCTACATGACAATGGAACCGACCATGCCGCATATACATCGGGCACTATTGTAAAATGGTCGGTCCAAACAGCAACACTCATTATATTATGCTAGTGATATAATAATTTTTTTTGACATGCCCCTGAAATTAACTTTATCAGGTAGAATCAGCTTGTCGTGGATTCAAGAAAGTGGATGATCTTGTCACTCGAGCTCAAGCGGATCAAATCTCTTGTTTTGAGCAACTCGGCAATGATAATTATGATGATGGGGAAAACAAGCGTCTTAAGATATTTGTTTCTTTCATGCACGACGAGTTCCCAATACGTATAGGAAGGTTCTGCCATTCTGTGGCCATGGATATATTGGGTAGATATTGTTGATTTTTTAGCACCTCCAGAAAACTTTTGGAAGTATGTATCTTTCATACAAGTTGTTCCAAATTTGTGAACCGTATTTCCATATTAAAATATTTTTTAGAAATTTAAGAAAATTTGTATCTACATATAGTATAATCTTGATAAAATAATAATCTTGTTTAATTTATATATATTGTCGATCCCAACTTGGGTATAACGCAGAAAAATATTATTCAATAAATTTAAATTTCGATTAATTAATGAATTTAGCCTTGTTAATTTATAGAGGTTTAAATGTATTATATATTATAAACTTTTCGCATATGCATTGCACGTGTTTTACCTTAAACATGTATTTAATCATATTTGTTGTTTATTAATGTGTCATATTGCTCATTTAATGTTATAGTAGAGTTATTTAATGCTATAATTTTATTTAGTACAAATTATACCATCCATTTGATAAATAATTTACAAATTTATATATACAATTTGCTAATAAAAAAATATACTTAAGAATATTTTAATAAGTTTTGGCAAAATAAATTTCGTTTATGTATTTATATTATATAATAGTATGGAATATAGAGATAGATATAGAAATTTGAGTGAGTCACTTACATAGTTAATTATTCTTACATCACTATATGAAACCCACGTGAAAATTACCTAGACTAATTTTCCTTGTAGATTTGTAATCCATTGTAAAATCATCCGTGATTAGATCATACTTTTTGGATCCCCTTTACAACATCAACTAGGGAACTATATAATGTAAATAGCCTCTCCTAATTTAAATTAGAGTCCTCTTAACAAAAGGAGTCGACATTAATCATGTAGTTTGGTTGATTTTTTTGTGAGGATGATATAAATAATAAAGAGAACATCCTTACTAGAATAAGGCCTTGGTTTATCTTTATTTAGATCACACTAACCCCTGTAATCACATTGTAAGAATAACAATGTAAGTAGATAGTTTCTTATTAAAATTACCCAATCACAGTAGCCGTTATATCGTTAAATTTAATTTTGTGGCATTATTAAAAAAAAATTGATAAAATGGCATTATCAAATTTAGTTGTGGTTAAGGCTTAGCCTCTACTGGGCTCATCCTGGCTTTTGCCAGGGGTAATGTAGAAAGAAAATACTCATTTTCATATATAATCTTTTTATACAAAATATATCCCTTTGTTGAATAGTATTATAGTATTCTTTCTCTAAGTTTTATTAATTCCACATCAGTGAATAAGTTTAAAGGGTGAGAATCACGGGTGAGTCTAGAATTTTTCTTCTAAGTCAAATCATGGGAGACTCAAAAGACTCATTGGGTTGGTTCTAGTTCATTTATTGAACAACATAGAATTAGAATCGAAACTGGAACCGTAGTTCAGTAAATTAAACTAAAAAATTATATAAAATTTATACGGAACCGGGTACCCACGGGTACCCGTTGGGTAGATCCGAAATGGATCCGAAATTTATCGGATACACAAAATAAGGTTCCAGAACCACAAAAAAGCGGTTTCGGTACCGGTTTGGTTCCGGGTATTTTGGTACCCATTGACACCCCTAGATGCGAGGTCAAAACAATTGAGTAAAATGGCAGTTCTCATAATTTTTTTCTAAGTATACCCTTGCCTACCCTCCTCCCCCTTCTCAAACCGTAAGCCCATTTGAATCCAAATAACTCTTAAATCCGATACGATTTTGACATATAAACATGCCCTCCTATTTTTCTCAAATATCTCATATGCAACTTATTCTATCTCATAATAGTATTTCATACGCAAAAAATTGTTGCACACGGAATAAATTCAAACTTCTTGAAGAAAAAAATAATAATACTATCATAAAAAACAAACTAAATATTTTTAATAGAAAAAAGACAGCTAATTTAGTTTCTAAATATAGGACTTCAACCAATTACGTGTGCCTATTTTAAAAAATTTCTACATTGCCAGTACTTGATAAAAAGTCTCTACAAATAATTTTAACTTTTAATCTACAAAAAGTAAGGGGAGAAAAAATTTGTTATTTAGCCTATATAAATCCACAGAACCTACAACTCGATCCATATTTTTCTCTAGCAGCAGAAACCAACCAAATTTGAGGAAAGAGTATATGCATTCATCCGGCATTTAAGCGTTAGTTTGCATCTATCTCAAATTAGTGCCGTACAAACTCCTATAAATTGATCTCTAACTTTTTTTATTATACATCCGATAATCAAACAAGAAGCTAGCGAGCATTATTATTAATAATTTCTCTCTGCTTAACCCGCGGGATTGATACAATCTCTTTGGTTTTACAAGCGTAATAGAGAACATATTCACAAAAAAAAATGGTGGGTTGCAGCAGCAGCAGGATGGTTGTGATGTGGATGTTGGTGGCGGTGGTGATGATAATAAGTACAATTGAGGTGGTTCACGTTGCAGCTGTGCTTGATGCAGGACAGTGTAATTCGGTATGCATACCCAAGTGCCTAAGAGATTATCCCACTATGCAACATGGAACGTGCCAAGGGGTTTGCTTTAACCATTGCAACGGAAATGGTACTTTGGAAGAATTAATAGTAAAACTCGATCCAAAAAAAAATCAATAGAAAAAGTAGTAGTCTAGATCGATTGGTCCGATCATCATCCATCATGTCGATCGATCAATCATCGAGTTCCATAGATCCGTCCTGCAACTATAAGGGAAATAAAGGACCCTGATCGATTGATTGCTCGCTAGCTCTTCTATAATTGGGTCTTAATTTATTTTCTTTCTATTTATCTTAATGGCAAATTAATAATTGTGTTTACCATAATAAACAATAAATAAAGACATATTGGTCTTTAAAACCGAATGTATTGCTAATTAACAATCTTCTTAATTATCATCTTAATGTTATCCTCAAATTACTTCCTAAAAATTGGAAATTATTTGACCCTTCAAATAGTTATAAGTTACTAATTTTTAAAAGTTGATTTGAATGGGTTAGAAGTTTTAAAACGAAGTAATTTTTGAATATGATGATATATATAGTGAGAAGAACATCCTCTAAAAAAATCTGCCCCCTGAATGCATCGCATGTGAGCCCCACAAGAGGGGGCGTTATAAGGGAGTGTTCTAAGAGGGGGTGCAATAACCTCCCTTATATTTTTTACACTCAAAAAAAAATTTACCTTTTTTTTTGAAAAAATAATAAGATTATTAGATAAAAATATATGTACTCATTGAGGCCGTCATTTAGAGATTAGGAGGAATGAGAGTGGAAAAATAGGACCAGGGTTTCGTGAAGAATGTGGCTTAAATTTTGTTTGGAGTTTTGGTCTTTTGTATATTTTTTCTATTTAGTTTTTATGTTTTTAAAAATATCAAAGTTATAAAATTTGAACAGTATAATTATAAATAATATAAAAAGATTAAGAATTTTCTAAAATAACATAGACACATATATTATTCGGTTGGTTCAGTTTAATCGATTTTTTAGATGACGCAGCCAACAACTAATCCAATCCAATCCAACTAGTCAATTAGTCGATTAAAATTCAATTCGATTGGGTTGAATCGGTCAGTTCGGCCCACATTTGCTCACCCCTAATTTTTATATAATTTTGAAAACACAAAAGGAAAGAAACAATTTTAATCTGGTTTTGGGTTCATACCCATACCGGGGACTAGTTCCGGTTCGCAGCTCTAGTATTAGTATTAAAATATTAAATATTGTAAAATTCAAATTGGGATAATCCGTATAAACCGGTATGGTAACCAATAACACCCTAGTTGATCATCTGCACTAGCCAAGTTATCTTTTAATTTGAACTTAAAATTAAAAAGGGCTAATTTAATTTACCCCCAAAAAATTAAGAAAAATTAGCCAAAAACTCTTACTTGAAACGTATTTTAGAATTTAGCCCAACAAACGTTTTCATTTAGTCTAAGGCCCTTGGGTAACTTAATGTAATTTATAGACTGAGGATTTCATTCAGTTACCAAAGGGCCTTAGACTAAAAGAAAATGTGTGTTGTGCTAAATCCTAAAATATTTTTCAAGTAGGGGTTTTTGGCCAAAATTCCGAAAAATTAATGGTCATGTTAACATACCCCCTTAAAAATGCCGTAATTAGCTCACCCCCTTGACTTCATGGTTTCTCTCTATACACCTCAATTTTCGGGACTCTAAAATCTGACTTGATTTACTGAGTCCGAAAGGCGAGGCATGAGAAGTGTAAGTTAAAACAGTGAATGATTTTTTTTTTCATGAAAGATAAATTTAAAACATTTAATGAGTTATCAATTCTAATCAACTTTGATTACTATTTGGTCAAGTCAAATTCAAATAAAAATAAAATTATTTAGAAGTAATTTTCGTTGTCAACTGCACCTACTTCAGGAAAATGGTCATAACGTCTTAACCGTAAATCATAATTATACAACGAAACTCATTCTGAAAAATAAATTTAAAGTTCTACAACTTTTCTAGAAATAGCTAGAGGCCAATTCTTAATATAAAGTACTCAAAACTAGGTCTGAAGTTTACTAACAGACATGTATATATTTTCAGAAAAATAATTTTAGATTTCAAATAATACCCAGAAATCAGTAATTTAAAACTGAAATTACTCTCTAACTAGACATCCGAAATATATGTATAATACCATTTTGAAAAGTAAAAATTGAAATCTTTATTGGTTACAAAAATAGTCCTTGATCAATTTTGAGCAGAACATACCTGAAAACGTACTTTTCTAAATCCGACAGTAACAAATACGAAGTTTATACAATATTGTATAAAATATAATTTCTTCAGTTTCCTTGACATGAAAATTAAATACAAATTAATACAACATTTACTTAATTCTAATTCCAACATAAAAGCACATGATGATAATAATACATATCATAATTCTCACAAACAACCCGTAATCCCAAGTGATATAGTAGTAATTATTCTTCAAATACAATATAATACATACTAACTCAAGAGATCCAAGCTATCTCTTTGAGCCGCACCTCTTAAAATCTTTCACCCTCAACTTGATCTATAGGGGGAGAAGTATTGGGTGAGTAAAACTCAGTAGTTGCAAACTATCCAAAAATACTAGATTCGAAACATGCCAAAATCACCATATTAATGCATCAAAAGATATTTTTTAAAATCTTTCAATAATTAACCATTATTTTAGGTCCATTACATCGGTTTCTATCGTCTCCTCAAGTCGGAAAACAACTGCACATGCAGGTGTTATGGGGGTCTCCCATTACCGATACCATCTAAATTTATTTTTAATCTAGATAACAAGTTATTAATAAACTTCAATTAATTCATTTTCATGAATAAAACATCAACCCTTGCATTAAATAAATAAATGTAACCATGCAAGATAAATATATTTCATATGTATTTTATAATAAAAATATAAAATAAGATTTTATTTATAGTAGGGATCCCACCTACCTGATTTATTATATTCGGATGTGATGATGTAAATCCTTGAATTTCTAATAATCTTGATGATGGTATGGTGTAGATGATCTAGTGATAGATCTAGAGAATATGGGAGAGACTATGTTTTGAAGATAGGAAGAAAAGAAGTATGGTGGAAAGAGAAATGAGAGGTGTCCAAGAGATATAAGATAATGAGAGAAGGAGAAAAAAATAGGTGTTTGAGGGAAGAAGGGGGGGCCTTTATATAATTTTTTTCGAGTACTGTAGAGATTGAATTTACTGTGTAAATAGTGACAACTGTACAAATTGCGGCTATTGTATAAATTGTGGCTACTGTAGCGCTATGCGTACCTTTTACGGCTTTTACTGTAACCATCCGGTACTATTCATTTTGTACTGTTCATACGGTACTATTTATACGTACGTATATTTCAACAATTGTTATGTAGTACCATACAACCATCCTTTCACATAAGCACTGTACGCGGTTACTATTTGTATATTACTGCTCATGCAATACTATTCATCAATATATTTTATTTAATACCATGTAACTTACCATGTAACCTACCATGAATTTATGGTTTGTATGAGGAAATTTTTATTTTTCTAGTCAATTTGAACATACCCAATTAAGTATACTTAAAACTTGGGTACCAACTTGATTATTCTGGGTCAAATGTGGGACGTTCATTATAAGGACATTCATTATAAAAATTTCTAAGGTGTTACACTGTCACTTGACCATCCAAACGGGCACGTGCATTTCACAGATTGTTATTTTTTACCAAAAAATCCATCACGTGCTAAAAACATGAACACTTAAAAGTATTTTTTGTAAAATACCTAAAGTGCCCTAATTTTACCAATCACCACCGTCTCTATCTTTCACCAATTAAAGTTTCAGACGTTTAGTAATGGCGGAAAGAGATATAAGCAGGAAAAAAGGGAGAGGGGGTTGCAAAGAAAGAGATAGAGAGGGTGTATTTCTAATTACCTAAAATTGAAGGTTTGATTAACTGACATTTTCTTCCTCTCTTTTTTTTTTTCTCTTTTAGTCCTCCATTGGGAGACCTTTCTTTTCACTCCTTCACTTTCTCTCTCAGACTGCCCCAACCTCATAAAACTAGCAAAAAAAAAACTATTTCATGGCTCCAAACCATTTTGATGGACTCACCAGTAGTTGTCGAATCATGAATCGCAATAGTACAAGTAGAAGTGATGATCTAAATTACATCAGAGTAAGAAGACAAGACAAAATACAATGTTGGATGAGGTATGCCCTCTGTTTTATTGTTGGCTAATTAATCAATTGATTAATTGGTATATGTTGAGTGAGAAAGTGAAAGAGAGAAAGAAAGGTCCGTTAATGGCGGACTGAATTAAATCTGGTATTTCCTAGTCTTGTTAATGCATTCCCCATCTTCTTACTTTAGGTGTTCGATCGATCTTTTCTTTTAAAATTAAGTCGGTCGTCTAGTTCATCGATTGCTTTAGGAATTAGAAGAAGAACAGTCGAAGACCTATCTAAAGTTTAAGGTTAAGATTTAGGTCTGATAATTGGTGTACAACTTATTGGGTTTTAGAGAAAGAAAGTAGGGAAAAAAGAGAGTTATATCTTGACTGTTGGATTATAGCTTTAGGTCTTGACCAATAGATTATGGTTAGATGGGATAGGTTATTGAGGTTATTTTGGGTATTAAAAATAGGACCTTTAAGTAAATCACATGTTTAGCACGTGATGAGTTTTTTGGTAAAAAATAATGTGTGAAACATACGTGCCCATTTTGACGATCAAGTTACAGAAACCATGAAGTTAAGGGGGTAAGCTAATTACGACATTTTTGAGCGGGGTAATTAACATGACCATTAATTTGGGGAGGGGGGTGTAAATTATATATATATATGTGTGTGTGTGTGTGTGTATACTGATTTTGAATGTGTTCTATTTACAGGGGTTAAATAAAGTTTTCTTTTAATTAGTTACTTTTTAGATTTTGACTTTGTTCTACTGCAAGGTGTACTGCCAACCTTACTGCAAAGGCTATTTAAGAGGGTATTTTCGTCAATTTAAGAATGACGTAAATCACGAGGAGTATGAGATTATTTGAGAACCATGGGATAACTAGGTAGTAAGGTTTGCAGTAGAAAAATGCAGTAAGTTTAGCATTTTCCTTATTTAAAGGGAACATGATACTAGGTTTAACTCTTTCAAGTTTCAACTAGTTGGACTACAACTAGCTAGTTTTAGCAAAACTAGAATACTCTCGTTTCAGTGTTTCACCCGACTTGCATTTCTAACTAGCCTTGGAGACGGATTAAGGTTATGGATGACGACCCTAGGAGAAGTAGACGGGTTAAAATCGGTCAGTGTGATACTGTAATCAAATTCTAACTTGTTTATTAAACAGTTACTAATGAACATTTTAATTTTATAATAGGCTTATCCCTGACTGATAAAAAAAATGAAGAAGACCAAGGCTACGTGCATAATCTCAACCATTTAATCTGAAGTTGTAAGAGGGACGATAGGATTAATCCTATAAAGTGTTGTAGGTTGGGGACCTTAAGTACTGCACGTGATGGACATGTTGGTCATGAATGGGACCATTCCAGATGCACTTACACCTTTCGACATCAACTGTACGGAAACCACGAATTCAAATGGGTAAGTTAAATACAAGATATTTGAAAGGGGTATGTTTAAAACACCATTATTTTTTGGATTAAGCTAAATTAAACCTTAAATAAAAAGAACGGATCCATGTACATACTTATATATATATATGCTCATGTGGAGTCCACATGAAGTTGGAGCCAATGAGCCTCAACTATCATGGTCATTCAATAATGTGTGTTGTTAATATTTCAATTATCCTATCTCTATAATGAAACAACACAGTCTTTGGGAAAAGGATCATCCAGATTTGTCGCCATTCAATAATGTGTGTTGTTAATATTTCAACTGTCCCATCTCTATAATAAAATAACACAGTCTTTGGACAAATAACCGTCCAGATTTGTCCCTCTAATAAATTTAGGTCGTCCTTTGTATACCAGACACATAAGTTGTTTGTTTAATTTATCAACAAAATGACCAAAATGCCATTAATTTTTGAATGTCAGTATAAAGAATAATTTTTCTCACTCAACCTTCCACAAAACCTTAACTTTTGTGCCGCTCTCTGATTCTCCTCCCCCCTCTCCTTCGAGTCCAACTCCTCTGGTCCAAATATCATCTCCCACTTAGTCCCCTTACTGACTTTGCATTATGGGGCCCACATAGGGATGATCTAATGGCTGAGATTTTGTACAAATATTTTTCTCACGTTATAAGTCATTCTTAATAAAAATTAGCCCATTTATTTAAAACTTCTAACCCATCGAAAAGTTTATTGTAAACTCAATCGTCTATTACTTAAAATAAAAATATTTTTTTAATGGCTAATTTTACAATAAATTTTGGGTAAATTTACCCCCCCTCAATGATCTGATAATTAACTTACCCCCTTAAGTTGACGGTTTCTATCTTTGGGTCGTTTGTTGGCAAACGTGCGGCTCACACGGTATATTTTAAGACCGAATTACCCCTCACGCATGCGTCACATGCATTACTCAAATAACTCATTTGATTAATACCCAGATTACCCTTACACACGTTATAAGATGATCGTTTTGATCTAACGACGAAGACTAAACTAGAGAAGATCGTTGCATAACGGTTTTCTTCTTCTCTAACTCTCTACTACCAGACCTTATATAAAGTTTGTGGCTTTGAGCTTTCAACAGTGTAGATCCACAACTTTCTCTTCCTTTGATCACCAAAATTTCTTTAGAAGTACCAAGTGTTTTGAGTGAAGTTTGATTGTAGAAAATCCTAAAATGGAATCAGATGGTGCAAGTTGCAGTCGGGGAAAGGTAAATGTCAAGTGAAAATCTATCCCTAAGTATTCATCCTTAGGGGAATGTTTAGTGTAAGTAAATTTTTTGTATCCATACAAAAGTTGTAGCTCTAAAATTTACAGGAAGGTGGTAAGTTACACCACACTAATACCAGTAAGGGGGTAAGTTAAATTTTAAGTATGTTTTCATTTTTATTTATAGTAATGGATTGTCATCTCTTTTCATTATAAATCAATTTCAAGGTGTCAAATTTGTGAGATGACCTCACACCTTGCCGATTCTTACCCTTTTATATACAGTGCATACAAACACCAAGATTGAAACGGTATTAGGAAGATGTTGACGTCAAAAACCGATGCAAATCCCTCAAGAAAGTTCTTGACGTGTCAATATAGTGGTTGCAGTAGTTTTCAGTGGCTCGATGAAGCGGTAACTCGGAGCATAAGAACTTATTCTACCCTAAACAACACGTCTCTAAAGGTTACTTCGAATGTGGTGATAGTGACCATTGGCACAATGAGTGTCCTTGGGTGAAAACCCCTTGCAGGATAGAGGGATGTTCGGGTACTAGAAAGTTAAAAATTTCAGGAACAGAGTGTTGTAATGGCGAAAATTCCTACGATGCAACAGTTGTCCAGATTTTCAGTGGCTCAAAGATGCATTGAAAGAAGTTAAAAACGTGGAGGGGAGTACTCCTATTAATGCTAGGATTGTCATCGAAGCGAGCTTTTCAGACTTATATGCAAGTTTCAAAAAAGATTGTGGCTTCAAAAACAAGTTGTAGATGTGTTTATTTTCTTATTGTAAGTATTGTATGCCTTTTATTTACCTAAATCAATGTAATGAAAAAAAATTCATGTATGCTACTTTAGATTGTCAAAGTCATAATAGACGCATGCACTATTATTCTAGTACCTGCACAAGAGTAGATTAAAAATGAACTTCACACAATAGTCTACTTGAACTAAAAGAAGCAAGCAAATGTATTAAACTTGGAGAATAGAGTCTAAGCAACATACTCATATTGTTTCAAAACTAACACAATGTCACATAATTCAAACACAAACTAAGTCAGCTTAGTAGCTACATACTCGTAACAAAGTTTCATATAATTCAAACACAAAATAAAGCAGCTAAGCAACAGTTGCATAACAAACACCATATGTGGTTCACACAAAAATAAGACTTAGTCACATGAGTCCCTACTGAAATAAAGTGTCTCTAAGTTGACCCAAAAAGAAGTGTTCAATATATACTACCTTATGGCTGACTGCTTGGTCCGAACCAAGCAGTTGGCTGAAATTTTCTCCCAGAGCGTCTTGGAGCTATCTTTGATAGAGGTTGTGGCCTAGTAGCTGGTACCCTGATGTGTGAAATTGAGGTAGCACTTGTACTTGGTGCTGTTGCATGTTGGCTTGCTCCATTCGAATTAGGTGGGACTGGTATAGCTCTCTTCCTATTTAGATTTGCCCCTCGAGCCATAACCCTTCTAGCAATTCTCACAATGGGTCCAATGCAAGACCTGTTGTTGTGGCCAGGTATGCCACACCTCTACCTTCTAGCTGGGGCTTCCTCATCTTCATCCCTTCTTCTCGCAACCTTAGGCCTTCCTGGTACCTTGCTGTAAGTTGGTGCCTCAACTAGGTATTGTGGCTGCAATTCAATGTGTCTCATCAATCTAATTGTTTGTTTGCAAAAAATTACTTCAGTTTATAATCAAATCTTGTAAGAAGTTACCTGCCCCTCGTCCTTCATTTGAGCATTTGGCCTCACATGGCCAGCATAAGCCCTTTTGTAAGCAGCCACACTATGATACTGACTACAGTACCTGCCATAAGAAAATCACTTGTTAATATAATTAATTAAAAAAAATACAATCAGAAAAATATACAATCAATAAAATCACTTGTTATTTCTGCCCTCCTAGCAGCTCTCACATCCCTAGGAGAAGCAGACACATGCACTCCACCAAGTCCTCCATCAACCTCACCATCTGTGTTAGCTTCTTTATGTGTGGCAGTAAGGTCTATAAACTCCTTGGTTGTTGCCCTTCTTGCAGCTCTGTCATCCCTAGGTGAAGAGTTCTTGGTCTGTTTGTGTTTGGAAAACTCTCCTAACTCTAATCTTCTTTTGGCAGATTGGCTTCCTCTATTCAACTTAACTTTCCCACCCCATACTGTCCTCCTTACAGAATCTGGTATTTTTGGCACCCACACTGCTTAGATGGTACAGGTGGAGTAGACAGATGCTCAGTGTGTCCTCCCTGAGTTTGAGATAATATACTAAACGAAATGTTATCCTCAAACACTGATGGTGTAGGTATAGGGCCTTGAGAACCTTGATTCACCACCTCTTATGGCCTCTCTGTGTCAACAAACATATGTAATATGCTCCTTGAATCTAAATCAGACTCAACCCACCATGTAAAAAGGTCATTATCCCTCTCTATTATCTGCATACTACCATTTCGAAGCCATCTGTACACTTTGGTCTGTCCAATTAAATCATTCTCCTTCTTATCCAAATCGTTTTTGAAGTCGATCAAGCTCAGTAGATCCCCATCTAATTCACTGAAATGTATGGATGCTCCACCAAAGTAGTGGTAAATCTGGTATTTTCCACCCTCAAGGCCGGGCACCCATTGCCCACCATAGTGCACTACACAGTCCTTATAGTCATATTGAACCCTTTTACTACAATACAATTAAACTAAGAAAGTATAATATATAGTACTGGATTAAGAAAGCAACAAGTTAGGGTTTCCGAAACCTTATAAGATAGGGATGGCGACTAAAAATATAGATCAGCATACATACATTTGGAAAATAAAGATCAACATACATACAAATGGAAAATATCCAGTAAAGGAAAATATATATCAACAAACAAACATATAGAAAAAATCTAGAAAAGGATAATACGGAACAACATACATATACATGGAAAAAACCTAGAAAACCCTTACAAATACATAAAAAAAACATATAATCAAGATCTTTGTCTACCTTGAACAGAATCACTGTAAATATGATGGCTAAGGGCCAAAACAAAAAGAAACCAAATAATCAGATGGGGATCTAGGGTAAATCAAAACTTTGCACCATGAAAATCTTACACAAACTGGAACTTTGCATAGATTAGTTCTAAAACAACTTAAAAAGTCAAAAAAACGTCCCTAATACGATAAACCCTAAATTGTTTTGAACAAATAGAGTAAGTAGACTTACAATCCCTACTCTTATACGAGTAAATCTCCAGTAGACACCAACGTTGTTTTCAGCAAATGATTTATACGGTTTACAGCTTCTTTCATCCACCACACCTTACTGAAGGAAGCTTAAGGGGCAAGTAAAGATTCCCGCTAAAAACTGTCCAGAAGTTGCAGGGAACGTCCAATCCGATTGGACGTAAGACGCATGTGGAGTGTAACAACCACATAATCTCTAGTTTATATTCAGTCGTTGGATCAAAATGATCATCTTATAAAATGTGTAAGGGTAATCTGGGTATTAATCAAACGAGTTATTTGAGTAACGCACATAACGCGTGCTTGAGGAGTAATTTGATCTTAAAATATACCGTGTGACCTGCATGTTTGCCAACAAACGACCCAAAGATGGAAACCGTCAACTTAAGGGGGTAAGTTAATTGTGAGATCTTTGAGGGAGGTAAATTAACTAATCAGTTAATTCTGGGGGGTAAGTTAAATGTGTTTATAAATTTTGTATAGGGTTAGAAGTTTTAAAAAGGATAATTTTTTGTGAGAATGATTTATAAGATGAGGAGAATATTTTCACAAAATTTCATCCATTAGATCGTCTCTATATAAGCCCGACAATGCAAAGTCAGTAAGGGGATATGATGGACAAAGGATATTTAGGCTAGAGGATTTGGACTCTTCTCATTCGTCCTTTTCTCTCTACTATTCACTGCACCTAGATTTCCACCCCTCTATGGCGTTTGTACAACAGGCACCCTCTACTGACATTCTATGCAGCACCATGGCTGGCAAGAATTACAAAACAATATTCTCTCTTTCATTCGATTATCCCTGTCCTTGAAACATTTATGGGGTGATTGTTTTTTGGCCTCTAACTAGAGGCTGGCTCATAAAAATGTTCCTTGTTTCTAACCACTAACTAGTGCATCTTTGCTTCTTACATACCCATTGCTAGTGATTGACGTCTAGTGGTGTATCTTTGCCTTGTAATTGTAATTCGGACAAATGTCCCTTGTCCCAAGAGGCCTAGGAAAACTTTTATTTTTGGGCTTCAGACCCATTAAGTGGTAGTAATCATCAAAGGAGTCGCTACCAAGGACGAAGAGAAGCCGCCACTATAAACAAAGAGAAACTCGCCACCACGGACGAAGAGAAGCCTATAACTCCAATATAATTAATTATATGGGCTAAATCTTCTGGCATATTCACGGCTTCCAAGGTTTGAACCCACAATCTCCCATGTCATAGGTTTTTCTCTTACTACCACTAGTTAGTGGTTTGAAGTAAAGAACATTTTTAGTGGGCTTACCATTAGTTAGAGGCAAAAAAATAATCACCTCCCTAAATGTTTCAAGGACAGGGATAATCGAATGAGAGAGAGAATACTGTTTTGCCACTCTTGCCGAAATGTTTCAATCCCCTTAAGTATGCATTTATAATGCACTCTATCATAACTTATAGTTGGATACTTGCGAATATTTCAGGTTTATTTTTTATTTTTTAAGTTTTCAGGTTGTTTATTTATAATTATTAGTTGGTTAAGAAAATCGAACTACAAATTTCACAACTAAAATTTTCAGATCTGAGATCAAGAGGGAAATAAATGGGAGTGAGAAAGAGATCGAGAAAGAGAAAGAGAAGAGAGAGGGAAACAGATCGAGAAAGAGAAAGAGAGGAGATGAGAAAGTGATCTAAAATTTCAGATCTCTCTCACTTTCTCTTCCCTTTTCCTCTCTCCCTTTCTCTCTTTCTCTTTCTCTTTATTTCTCTCTTCGTCTATCTCTTCTCTTTCTACTGGTAGCGAGGTGAGGTGATATGTTAGTGATGGCCATGGCGGTGGGATGGTGAAGTGGAGGTGGAGGCGTTGGAAGGATTTTTTTTATTATTCTTTAAATTTTAATAAAATTATTATTTTATTAAAATAGGGTTGGGATATCCCCTAGTTTATTGAGGGGATGGCTCGAAGTATACTTTGATAAAATGGAGATAACTCCTATTCTAAGATATCCCCAAGTGTAAATGAAGATGGGGGATATCACCACTCTAAAAAAATCTATTTAGAAACTATTGATCTATTTTAATTTTAGGTGGAACCTCTCTCTTACCCTAAAATTCGTGTCGTCTAATGGTCAGGCGATTCGATAGTGTTGCTTAGTAGTCGATCATGCGTCCAGTTATAAAGAGTAGCTTTAACGGCAATAACAATCTTCTCCAAACTATTTTCTTTTCTTTTAAACACTCTCTCGTTTCTTTCTCTCCATAGCGTAAACCAGATTCCAAATGGTAGCTGAGAAAATCCCTCATCCAAATCCCTAGTTTCTTCTACGTTTCCAGGAAAGTTTTTATGGAGTTAGGATTGAACCATATGATACACCCTCCTCCAAATCCCAAATATTTTCATCATAAACATTTGTTGTAGTAAAGGTTTACCATTGCAAACATTTACTATCAGTAAACCTTTGCATTGATACCAAACAGAACCTTACTTGCAAAGAGATAAAATATGTGTGTTATTTTAATTTGCATAAGATTTGATATATGTGGTACTTTTAATTGCATATAGATGAAGTATATTCGCTACTTTTACTTGCACATGGATTTAATATACATAATACTTTTACTTGCACATATATTTCTTGTATAAGGTAGATTTACTTCTATATAAATTTCATGGATGAACAAGTCAGTCCAATTACTCATATTTGGTTTGGTTGAAAGAAGAAGAAGAAGAAGAAGAAGAAGAAGATAGAGATATCAACCTTACTAACGCCAATCTCCTCCTATGACGACCGGAACAATGACCGGCTTGCCAAGTTTGACAAGGATAAACGTGTACTGGAGAAACAAGGAACACAGGTCAATTACGAAAATGGGTTAGTTCCGCAGAAATAATACAAATTCTGTTGTTTGATTATTTTTTTATTTCTACGAAATTATGGGCCCAGTTACTTAAAAGCATGGCTAATAGTTAGTTTTTAATGTAATTCTATGGAATAGGCTTCCTTACTATCAAACACAGCCTTAGCTTTTTAAAAGTTTTTTTTACTCTTCGGGTCTGTCCGCTGGATAGAGAACACTAATGGGTGTGGACAGGTCACGCGCATGAGGTTTGAACAAAGTTCCCAGCTAGTTCGACAAATTATATAGGCCCTATTTGACATACATTTCTCTTGGGCTCGCCCGACCTGGCCCAATAAAATTTGGTATGATAGGTTGATCTGCAATGTTAAGTATTTAAGGTGACAATGACTGACCATAAGCCAAATATAATGGAACACAAGTCAAGATAACAGAGTGTTGTTTATGGCTCCAGGGGAACTACACATTTTTATAGACCCAAAGTAATCAACTGTAATGTGCATCATTGCATTCAAAAGATTTCACCTTGATCCTTTTGAGCTTCCGATGTTAATACAAATAATTTTATATTAACTAAAATGGAAAATATTAGCCTAAGAATGGCCACCATTGAGCTTTTGGATCTGGTTTCTAAAATTATGATCCATCAGAAATAGGTAAATAAAAATAACAAACTATTAAGATTTAGATAATTTATATTAGGTAATAGTTGTGAAGATCCAACACAACTAATATATAGTTTTAGTTGACACTTCTTTTAATGATAAAGCTACAGTGAATAAAGTTGTGTCTAATGATGCTGCTTCAAATCTCATCAAACCAGTAACCAGGGAGGAAGTTGTCTATGCTCTGTCCACAATAGGGTCTGATAAGGCCTCTGGGCCAGATGGTTTTAGCTTACTTCTTCAAATTCTGCTAGAATATTGTTGGTGATGAATTCTCTAAAGTTATACAAAGTTTCTTTAAAAGTGGCAAGCTTCTCAAGGAAGTTAACAATACTCTTGTCACCTTAGCTCCTATGGTTTCTAACGCCTCTTATCTTAATGATTTCAGGCCTATTTCTTGTTGCAATGTGGTATATAAGTGTATTACTAAAATCATCACTATTAGGCTCAAGGGTGTGATAAATGATTTGGTGAGCCCTTGTCAATCTGCGTTCATCTCGGGACGATCTATTCAAGATAATATCCTCCTTGCCTATGAATTAATGAGGAACTACCATCGTCATTCTAGCCCTCTTAGGTGTGCAACTAAAATTGATCTTCAGAACGCTTATGACACAATTCACTAGAATTTAATAGTGGCTATCATGCGTAAATTCTAATTTCCAGAGGGTTTTATTCAGAGGATTTATACTTGCGTCTCTATTGCTAAGTAGTCCATTATGGTGAATGGATCTACTTATGGTTTTTTTAAGGGTGAAAGGGGCATAAGGCAAGGATGTCCTATGTCCCCCTACATTTTTGTCTTGGTCATGGAGGTGTTCAATCTCCTTATGCTTCAACAAGTTAACTTGGGCCATTATCATCTTCACCCTCGGTGCAAGGACCCCATAATCACCCACTTATGCTTTGTAGATGATCTAATGGCTTTTTTGAAGGGCGACATATCCTGAGCAGAAGCTCTAGCTACTGTCCTGCATAAGTTCTCGGCTTGTACTAGCCTACAAGCTAATTCCCAAAAAGCATAATTTTTGGTGCTGCTATTGACACTAGTATTATGGATTATATCAGGCATATTCTCACTTTCCAAAAGGGCTCCCTTTTTGTTAGATATTTGGGGTTACCTTGCTTTCAAGTAGACTCTCCTATCAAGACTACATTCCTCTGATAGATCATGTGAAATCTTGTATCAAATCTTAAAAAGCTAGAGCCCTATCTTACGCTGGTCGTGTCCTCCTCATCAAAACGGTTCTCTCAAGTATGTTGGTGTACTGGCAAGCTTGCTTCGTGATTCCTAAGAGAGTCTACAAAGAATTAAATACCTTATTTTGATGGTTCTTGTGGGCGGGCATTGACTTAACCCCCAAACACTCAGCTATTGCTTGGGAGACGGTATATGGTCCTTTCAATGAAGGGGGTCTGGGTGCCCGGCACCTACTACTATTAATGTTGCTGCTAACCTTAGACATATTTGGGAGATCGTCTCTAACAATGATACCATATGGGTCAGTTAGGTCAAGAAGAATTTGAATTAAAACAAAGACTTTTGGACTATGAATACCCCCAATGAAGCTTCTTGGAGCTGGAGAAAAATTTTGGAGTCTCGCCCTCTTGCCAGGAAGTTTACACTGCATTTAGTGGGTTCTGGTAGCAATATCAAATTTTAGACGGATAATTGGCATCCCCTTGGCGTTCTGGAAGATAGATTCCCTACCTCATTGACGTATGATTCCACTCTCCATAGAAAAGCTTATGTGAGTGCCTGTATTACAGAAGGGAATTGGAGCATTCCTTTACACCTTGCTACCTGTTTGCCTGATATTGCTAGTCAGATTGAGGATATTGATATTGATGTCTTCTCGAAGGATAGTAAAGTGTGGAAACCAAGTGCTGATGATGACTTCAATCTGAAGGCTACCTAAGATGCTATTCGTCCTAGGAAACCTTCTGTAAATTAGCACAGTCTCATCAAATTTCGCCCTCGACACTCCTTTATTACTTGGGTCACTCTTCAAAGGGACCTCAAATCCAATTATAAGCTTTTCACTTAGGGTGTGGACATAGACCCTACGTGTTCCTTATGCTCAATTAGTGTTCAGGACGATTATCATCTGGTCTTTGGTTGTCAATATTCGAAACAAGTCTGGCTCCCCCTTCTCCAATGGTTAGGTTACTCAAGGCTGACTCTTTATGATTGGGATTTTGAGATTCAGTGGTGCCTAAATCACTTCAAAGGTAATGATAATGCTGCCAATATCAATAAGCTAGTTCTCAGTGCCTATGTTTACCACATCTGGCATGAGCGTAACAACAGGGTGTTTAATCAACTTGCCTCTGATCCTAAGGGACTCGTCACAAGAATCTTAAGAGATGTCAACCTCAAGCTTGCTACTCATAAGCTTCAATTTGATGATAATGATAGTAATCGCCAACTTGTCTCCAAATGGAATTGCTCAGCTAGGTTCACCTTGCCTAAAATAATCTATTGCCAGTGGGAGAGACCAGACTAGGACAAATTTATGGTTAATACAGATGGCTCGCTCAAGGACAATAATGCTGGGTTTGGAGCCACTGTCAGAGATAGAGCATGTGATGTTATTGCAAGGTGTTGAAGCAGGGCTTTCCCTTGAGGCTAGGAGGAATTTGAGGAAAGTGAGTGTTAGAACTGATTCTCAGGTTGTTGCTGGTATCCTTAATGCCTCCTCCTCTCCTCCCTGGCACACCAGAGCTGTTTTCAATATAATCAAGGCTCTCATTAACAGATTTGACCATTGTGATATTAAGCATATCGAGAGACTAACAGAGCTGCGGCTCATCTCGCCAGTCTTTATCCCTCCGCTGAATACCTTGAAGTTGTTCCTAGCTCCTTCGTGGAAGACATGAAGAAGATCATCTTCGATGATAAAATTGGGAAAGTGTACAGAAGAGTTTAGCTGTCCTTTTGTTTCCTTTTCTCTTGTTTTCGGTTGAGTCTCCTTAACCCCCTTACTTGTCCAAAAAAAAAAAAAAAAACTAATACATACAAACCCATCATTTTTTTTTTTGGATAAGTAAAAGTTAAAACCATCAATTTTTCATAGATAAACATCAAAAGGAAGTACATTATGTTGGCGAAAACAATGAGAAGCATCAGCAATAGTTGGCACATTAGACATTAGACACTAGACGTTTAGAGGTGACAATAACAACAACAGAGTTCTCATGACCAGAAACCCCAGGTGTTAAAATAAAATCATACATATTAACCCATAATAGAACACCACCAAATTATGGATTCCCAAGAATATACATACCTGATATACAGTTAGTATAATTCCCTAGTGATAGTTTTTGGTAGGCTTTTGTGATGTAAATTCTACCCTACCCCTTTGTACTGTTTTCCATGCTTATTGCACTAGTTGATGATAAATAATATGTTTTTATGGCATGAATTCAACACAAAGTAGTAACAAAAGAACATAGAGCATACCTGTTCATGCAAAACCCAAATCTGATGTACTGTATTCGACTCCATTTTTGCAGATCTACTAGGCTAGGGCTGATGAGACAACAACCATTTTCTAGGTCAGTTGAGGGTGTCATTGAACCAGCAGTGATGCTACACTTGCCAGTGCAGCTAGACTTGGTACAATTGACCAACCTTGTTGCTGAGGGGTGAAGGACCAATACCCAGAACCAGACTCGAGACTTGATCCCATACACCCTTTTGTGAACTGGGTTAAAACCACGATGAGTGTTATATTTTGTTCACCCACTTTAACGTGGATGAGAAAAACCTTCAATCCTTTTGTCCCATCTGGCCATCTTCGGGATATGAACGGGACCGTTTAAGTTTCTCTTGAATAAGAATTGCATGGTCAGGTGGGGGTCTTCTACACCCACGTTAACGCTTTGCGAACAAGAACACACAGCAATCGATATTGTTTACCCCGTCGAAAGTATAGCCAAAACGAGCCCCCGTTATCGTGGCCAAACCAGTAGCTAATGTTTCTCTCTCTCGATTCTCGCTTATTGTAAGGCCGAAGAAAACTGAACCAGAGAAAGCTTCTGAAAACCCTAATTCTCTGTAAGTTTCTGTTCTTCTTCTCTTAACTCTATGGATTTTAAGTACTTAGTTAACAAAAGGAAGTATCTTTAAGCTCAAAAGTCAATATTTTTTTTGCTTTTTTCTGTAATTTTGAGTTGAATCTTCAGCAGCTACAATTTGAACTTTTAACTGTTACAAGAAATAGAAAAGAAGCTAATGCTATTTAACGGACTTCTGTTATCATTTTTTCTTGCTTACCTAAAGACCCAATATTCTCATTTATAACCTAACCTTTCATCTCAAAGTTATATTAGGAAAGCCGAGAGTCATAAATTAAACACATCCTCAATCAAACAGTAGAGAATATTAATATGATTCAACTCATTTTTGGTAGATTAGAATCAGACATATAGGATAATTAAGGAATCTTCTCCTGTAGGTTAGGACTTAGGATTTAAAAGTTTTGTTGTTGAGATTTTGTCATATTATCCTCAGCATGGTTTTTTAGAGTGTGAGCTTAAACTCTGGAGTTTTCTTCACACTTTTGATTGGGTTCTTCGAAAGTGGCAACGCACAAATGTTGAGATATGTAGAATTCTCATTCCCTACTAGGCATTTCGTTGAAGTGTTTGTGTTAATGTAATATTAAAGAAACTCACAAAAAATTTGTGTTAAGGGGTACCATCAACATTATCGTTGCTAATGAAAAGCTTTGCCATGCTTTGGAATGCAGAAGTTGGACGATTCATTCCATCTGTTAAGGTATGTTAGTGGTTAACACGTTACTGCTACATATGGATCTCAAAGGGTCATGTTTGAAGAATGCCACAGTTTTTAGATATAAATGCCCTGAAGTTCAGTCTCTTCACTTTGAAAGCTCTTTCCGAGAAGTTAATCAGATGCGGGAGCTGGAGATGTGCTTATACTCTTTGTTCAGGTTTCCACCTCTTGGTAAACACAGAACCCTTGCCATCAGTTCCTCTAGGAAGATGATTTCTAATGGATATGTGGGGAAGGATGCATATAAAACTAAAATTTACAGAAGGCTGGATTCTTGTCTGGTTATTCCCCCACCGAAGGGTAAGAAGCCCCGGGCGATTATCAAGTTCCTGGGAGGTGCTTTCGTTGGAGCAGTTCCTGAAGTTACATATAGGTAAAGAAATAACTTTCTCGTTTGCAAGCCTGATTTTTCTGGTGACAATTCAACCTACGGTGACCCATGTGACGTTTGAACTGAGCCTGCACCGTTCGAACATCATAGCTGGTTTTTACAGAACATCATAGCTGCTTGTTCTTTAATACTCAAACCTATACTTATCCTTTTGAAATGGAAGTTTATGAGAGATGAAAGTTGTACGTCATATCTCCCCACTTTTCATTTGTTTCTCTGATGTCTTTGCAGCCACTTAATCGAGCTGTTGGCAAAGGAAGGGTATCTTATAATATCTGTACCATATAATGTGACATTTGATCATTCCCAAGCTGCTAGAGAAGTATATGAGAGATTTAATGCTTGCTTGGATTTGATTTTAAGATCTGGAATACCTGATGCTAATCTAGCAGCCAGAGAGCTTGTTGATCTTCCCCTTTTTTCTGTTGGTCATAGGTTAGTTCACCTTGTTTGTCTAATGTTGTGTGCTCTTCTCGATATAATAGCATTTAGTATATTTTATCTTATCAGAGCTCAAATGTGGTTCATCTTTAGCCCTCACTCACTTATATTTCATTAATTGGTGGATAACAGCAATGGTGCACTACTCCAACTGTTGACAGGAAGCTATTTTTGTGAAAAGATACCAAAGGTTTGCTTATTACCATTTCTGGTTCTTGAAACTGCTTCATGAGAGTGGAATGTAACAAAGAAATTCACATATCTTTTGTGGAAGGCTAACGCCATAATCTCATTCAACAACAGGCCAGCATCAGAGGCAGTCCCATACTTTGAGCAGGTGATAATCATCTGATGTACTACCGATCAAAAATATGATGTATATAAGTTTTTTTTTCCTTTTTCAGTTTGTATCTGTTTGTAAATTGTAAGTGTTTGTATGCTATTGTGCAGTTCGGTCCTCTAGTTAGTCAGATGGTGCCTATGATGGAAGCATCTCCAATATATTCGCTGGCTACAAGTGCTTCAGGTGCTTGATGCCGTCTTAACTTTTGCCTTTTTTTTCATTGGTTCTGCTGTTTAAATTCCACAGATAATTCTAACCTTCCATGTCAATGTCCAGTTCATACAAAGATCCTCACTGCAATATAGAGTGGTGTTTCTGTCTAATCCCCTCGCTGACTTGTGTGATGATGGTTTCTCTTTAGAATATTAACACAGAAGGCCAAATTAGCGTGTTTAAACTGCAAGCAACCACTCGAAGAGAAATAAAAATGATTCATGGACTAATTTCTCCAAGAACCCTTGTCAGTAGGCCTATTTTATCCTCCACAACCACCATACAGCATTCTTTCTCTTTTCACAAGATGAACTTCTCATTCTTTCCTTCATGGGGTATTAATTGTTTCCAAGGATTTGGTTAATTATTTAGGTTAGATTGCATTATATAAATACGGTTATGCAGTTGTCACTCCCAAAGCATCTCCTTTTCAGCTCTTGAAGAGGAAGGTAACACAGAGTTCAATGCTCGCTTCCCCTATATTTCTTCTCTTTGTCAATCAGTTGTCCAGTTACCTTTATTCTTTCATCTAGTATTTATCTTTGCTGGTCTGCATGTTCTCCTCGTATGATTACTTATTCTACCTCCTAACATTTGTTGAAGATAACTGGTCTCCGTACCTTGCTTAAGTTGATGCACTTTGGATTTTGATTTTGTAGGAGATGCATGGAAGACATTGCTTGATGCAGCTGGAGCAGTTGTGCAAGAATATGATCAAGAAGCCATGGTGTCTCTTACTAAATTTGTCGATCAGTTGCCCTTGGTTATGAATCAGGTCTTTCGTTTACTGACAGTGTGCCTTTTCTAATAAAATTTTGTTTTGAATGGGTTCCATCCATGTGGATGCTGAGACCTCAGTCTCAACCTGCACTTAATGAGTGCGCCCTTTCATTTGATCCATCCAGTTGATGGACCACCTCTTGAATATGATGCAGCGAAAAGGAAGAATTTTAAACTTCATTTAGTTATAAATCCCAAACATCCTAATCTTTCGTACAATCATGTATAAGCAAAAGTACAATGAAAAACAAATACATCGGAAGAAAAAGCAGAGAGATATGTTTCAAGAAGTTGTAGGATCTAGGGGATGTGACCTGTCTCAAATCCCCATCCAATGGATCCTGCATGAGGGCCAGTTCTGGGTAAACTGAAATTTGGATGTGGATCTAAGAATTGACCATGTTTGACCCATTTCATAACCTACTCAACATTCGACTAATGGTACTGTTGTGTATTCTTTATGATGGTTTTCATTATATTTTCAGGTCACCCAGGGGATATCCGAGTTCAAGCCAACACCTGCTGAGAACCGTGATTGTTTTAAGAACTCTTACAGTGTACCTCACACACTACTGGTACTTGAAACGAGTCAATTGCAATTATACAAACGAAAGTTATCCAAGGTTAATCACTTATGTTATGGTTGCACTTTTTCTTCAGGTGAAATTCAATTCTGATGCCATTGATGAAACCGATGTAGTTGAAGAGTTATTGAAGCCACGTATCGAATCTGTTGGTGGCACACTAGAAAAAGTCACTTTAAGTGGGAACCATCTCACACCATGTATACAGGTAAATCTAAATTCTAATGCTAAGTGAACTTGCTAAAACTTACCGACTGTAAAGGCTGAAGTACCTAAGCATACTCCAACTGAGCAAACATAGTTCATCTTAGACCTCATTCAAATGTGGATCATTACTAAATTATAAGCTTATTGGTTGTCATATTGCATATCCTATTTTCCATTTTCAAATCCTGTAACCATCCTTTACGCCAGTTGCAAACTTTCTCCCTAACAATTGGCTGTTGTCGTCTTATGTAATTAGGATATCAAATGGCAAGTAGGTTATGCATACACTCCTGCAGATGCCATTGCTCAAAGTCTTAAAGCTCTTTCTGTAAACGACACTAGGGTTCTCGCTAGGACCATCACTGACTGGTTCAAGAGCCTTGAAAGCCAGTGATATAAACCTTGTGCAAAAAATACTACGTCAAGTAATGGTGATCGTACTAGTATCATTTCCGAGAGATCTAATCAAGCTGCACAACTTCCTGCTACACAAAGGTTTCTATTCCCCAAGACCGCAGATGCGCCATCAGGTATGATACAGTTTGAAAATGTTCCACTTCTATGTATTTTCTTGCTTATATACACACGTCTTGTAGTACTGAATCACAATATACAAAGAAGACAACCCTTTTACGTATAAATAAATTAATAAACTGAGAAGGTAATGTACCCCCTGAAAAGATTGCTTTCATTTCTAAGATAATAGAGACTTCCAGAGTCTTGGCTTTGTTCGCTGTGATAGCCAGGACACCGTTCTCATACTAGGCAGATATTGAAGACATTTAATTTCTCAGGCAATCGTAGCTTCCCGAGTAACAAAAGTGAAGCTCTCTTCACTAAACTCACATCCTTACTCGTGTCCATCCTCTCGTTCCTTTCTCCCGTTGTTTTTCATCCTCAATTGTCACCTCTGAAAAGCTATTCTTTCATAACTTGGTATAAAGGCCTGTATTATGTTAGATTTAGCTATAAATCTTCAAAACAGGTAGGCTAAGAAAATACTGATCCTCATACTTGATTCATCATAGACTTATGGCCATTAATTTTGTTTGACTATTAAGGCATGTTCCACCTAGAAACATAAATCATGCACCCAATCCCATGCTACAGCTTTGGGGTAGAATTCATGCTGTCAAATGAATGACCGCAGGATTACTATGATATCGGATTTTGGTGTTGTTCACCAACCATTCAAGTGGGTCAACAGAATATAGCTACCCAACACTCAAATCGACAGCTCTCCCCACTCAACACAGTAAGCGTGGGGTTGGATATTGTTGTGATTCATGATTTATAACACTCAATTATCTAATTTTTTTCTTGTTTTCTTTATGGATGTTGGTGCTCTTGCCCAATTACCAGCTCAAGTAAAAGCGTAACAAAGATTGCATTAACGAACGTAGAACACAACCATTAATGAACGAAAAGGATGTGCCATAAGCAATGGATAAAAGTGAGAAACACTGCCCACCTGTTAGCACCAGAACTATAGTTGATCCTCCATTTACTCACAAATTACAGACAACTAAACTGGAGTTGTCCTAGTTTTGAGTATGGGACCAAAAAAAACAGCCCCCCACTAAGGTTTTGTTTGAAATTCCTCCTAGATAAGTCTACTCGGACAACTAACTCGATCGACATCCCGCTTTCTAGTCCCACTTAAATCCAGTCAGTCTTGTACTTTTCGATTAACTGATCAAAACAATGTTCATTTTGAACCCACAATTATTTGGCTAGCTAGGTTTTTGATCCAGAAATGGATAAGAATCATCTTGCTAAGATTGAGCCGTTGTTCTATCTATACATTGAAATGTTCATGTGGAAGCAGAAATTAATGAGCCTTTCTGGCAACGTACAATCTAAGATAGATATATATCTCCAAGCGAAGTATCTTTTTCATGCTTTCTTTGTTTCTTTTAGAAGTGTTTTGATGGTTTAGATTTTTTTGGATGATAAGAAGGGAATTAATGTCTTGAACGAAAACAACAAAATTGGTGACTGAGCTGAATGGATTGGATCTTAGTAGCGTCAGCTGGCACTTTTAGTTGTCTGCGTGGGGTGCAAATCACAACTTGGGTTTGTTGATAGTTGGGTGCATTTACCAGTCATCAAAATTTGAGTCTTTGGCAGTACAACATAAAGTCTTTACGAGTTTCATTTTCATGAACAAACGTGCTAGCATGTGGTGAGTGACTAATTATTCCACCAATTCTAAGAAATTCGTTTGATTACCACCACATAGCTTACTTGTTCTTGACTTCTTGTTATACCCTTACTTTAGGTGTCTTGAGAGAAAAAAAAAACACCCTAATATTGGCTAGTGTTTTCACTTCCACCCCAAACAACATAGAATTTTTAAAATTTAACCCAATTTACATATTGTTAGCGTACAGTTAGTATAATTTGTTTGCATATCGTGGGCTAAATTTAAACAATTAAAACTGGCTGGATGGAAAGTTAAACGGTACTTGAAATTGAGGTTAAATCTAAATTCTAAGATTATACTTTATTACCTACTTTGAGATTTCGCTTAGCTTGTAAGAGAATCTAATTTTGTTGCAAGAAAGTCAAATTGGTGAAGGTAAACACTAAAAAAGTTTTTTGGCCAAATAATTTTTTGTAATATTTGACAGAATCTCAAATCCATCACGAGTTGTGATGGGTGGGTCCTCCTAGCTTGAATTGTGGTTCCACTCGAAAATTCATAATTGACGGTGGATTTAATTTCTATCAAATTTGACAAACTTTTTCAGATATTAAATGAGCCACATGGTAGAAGGTGATTGGTTATAGCAAATCCATACTCCTGCGCAACGGCACAGAGCAAGAGAGTCGAAATAGTGACTTTTTGGAAGATAGTGAGGAAGGGGGGTTTCCCTTCTTAGGCCCAACTTAATGTGGGACTCCGAAAAACCGATAAGCGCAACACCTATTTTGTCAGGTGTTATTGAGTACCATTCCATTGATATAGATTTGGAAGAGGTCATGGATTGGAGTCTTTAGTTTGCCATAGGATTCTAAACAACTACTTTTTATAAAAACTCGAACTTAGAGAGAGAGTTACTAACAATAGCATATCCAACCACACTTCTCCAGAGTGCAACATTGATACTCAAACCGTCGGAAAGAGGGTTAACAATGTATGCAACAAGGATCCATGGGTTAACAAAAGATTGGATACACATCCAGCAATAGATTGGATTATGGTCCAGCCATTAATTAATTATCAGGCAAGTACCTGCCTAGACCTTACCAAAAAATCCTGTGGTCCACTGGTCCTCTAAAAAACAGATGAAAGGAAATGAAAAGAAGGGGAAAAGAAGAAACAATGTGTCAGTTAAGAGCCTGCTGGTCCATTTGGCATTTTAATTCAATTTGATTGTAGGTTGAGAGTATCAGACAGCAACTCTCTCTTTCTAGGTTTGAAGTAGTAACTTGTTTGCAGTTTGGTTCAATTCAATGAATCACAAGTTGCCAAAAAAATATTATTTATAGAATTAGCCTAAATTTATGCATTTTTTTTTTGGTGAAATAAATTGAACATTTAACACACCATTTTATAATGGTGATCATTGGTGCAATATCACTCAATTCAAGTATGGGTTGGAACATAAATTACTTAAGTACCCTTCAAAAATTATATTTAATTTATTTTTTGTATTTGTTTTTTTAGAAACAAATTTAATGAGGTTTAGAGGGTTGTGAGTGAAAAAAAAGAAAGAAGAAGAAACAATTAATTGAAGAGATCTATGATAACCTGACAATAATCTACAGTTGATATCCCTTAGCACATGGTCCCAAATCCTAAAATCTTTGAAGGGATCTCAATTTGATTTCCTTAAGCACATGTTCCAAGCCCTACATATCCTATATCAGAGATTTGTGCTCCAATCAATACACCAGAGAAGAACTAGAGAGAGAGAGAAAACTAGAGAGAGAGAGAGGAGAGAGAGATTCCTCCTATCTAGTATAAATTGGGTTGATAAATATTATGCCCTAGCTCTCACCTGCTGCAATGACTGAATTGTGGAATCAAATTGCAGTACCTTCCAAAAGAAACATCTGTTCCCTAGTTAATGTTGACAAGGATGTGAGACAACCTTTTACCTAGCTAAGTGATCTAAAACCCAAAACCAAAAAAATTTGATGGTCCTCGAGATTCACAACATTACACATTTAACAAACTGATTGAGCTTATAAGACTTTTGCTTCCAAAAAAATAAATTTTAAAACAAAACGACATAATTAAAAAAAATTAAAATAAAAAAAGTGTTTATTAGCAGATAAATTTTGAAGACATGCTTTGGATTAAGACGTGGGAGAATCTTGAAGACTTCGTCTTGTCTTCACTTATCTCTTCATCATAAGTACTAATTACGACTTAATTAAACTAAAGCACGACACCGTTCTCTTTACTTTTAATTATATATATATGTCGTATTATTTAATTTCTTACTCTAAAAAATAAAAATAAAAACAAAAACAATAGCAGGTAGGTGACCTTGATTTTTGGGGAAACAAAACGCCGGCACGGCAGTTAACTGATGAAAATAATCCCATTTTTAACTTAACCCTTAACAACATTCTGAAAATATAAATAATAAAATACGACATATAGTATACGTATTATTTTTCTGACTAACTTACGTAGCTTTTAGTGTAATTTTTAGTTACAGCAAACGTCAACCCATTTCTTATTTAATATATTTGAAAACAATAACTTTAAATTAATTAGATAACAACGACCATTAGAACAATGTTATAACTATCTTTATTTATTTTATTCCAATTTCATTTTCCGTTTTATTTTTTCTATTTTCATTTTCGATCCGTTCCTTAATTAATTAAAATATATAACAAGAATAATTAAGTAAGGTTCTAATGGTAATTAAATTAAGAAATTTCACAATGACTTGGTGTTGTTATAATCTAATGTAGGACATCTCTTCAATGAAGCATGTTTTAATTAATTTTTTTATGTTTTTTAGATCTTTTTATAAGGTATAAAATATTTTCTTATGAAAGAAAAATAATGTAAATTTTATATATGAAAGTAATAAGGGTCATTAGCCCACTGTTGTAACGCCGTTAATTAGCATTTTTGAATGCTTAATTAGCATATCAAGACAGTGAAACAATCCTAGAGGAATCTTAGAAAAAAAAAAAAAAAAACTAAACGTACATAATATTAAATTGTAAAATCAAGTAATTAACAAGAAATTAAACTACATATTAGTAACCACCAAATAGTTAAATTAATTAAATTTATCTCTAGTTGAGACAGTTTTTTAAAATTCATGGAAGTTGTTGCCGCCGGTTGGTCGAAAAGTCTAACGTATCCGCCGCTTTTTTTAATATTATTTTTACCTTTTCAATCTCTTAAATGATAAAAAAACAATTATATATAAATATTTTTTGGTAAACAAGATAACGTAATTAAAAATTCATCATATTGTATTTTATGGCTACAATACCTCTGCACATGTCTGTCGCTTTCACTACTATTTTTGCTTAATTAAATTACTTTATCTAACTTTTTATTTTTTATTTTGTTATTTTATTTTAAGTATATTTTATTTTGTTAGGTTTTACTTTTGTTACTTGTCTTTTAGAAGGGTAGGCCTGTCGTTAGTTTGAGCATGATCGATAAGAAAGAAGATTTTAGCTGTTGCACACTGTGAAAGTAGTTGCATGCAGGCAAAGGAGCCCACCATCCATGCCAGGGCTCTTCTAGATGTCATAACCTCTACAAAAAAAAATTAACGGTTTTTGGAAACATTTATTTTTACATTCTCAATCTTTAATAAGGTAAGAAATTTTACAATAGTATGATTTTCAAAATAACCCACGACTCCAACCCTACTTTTT
The DNA here is from genome assembly GCA_002174775.1 of Macleaya cordata. Lineage (NCBI taxonomy): Eukaryota > Viridiplantae > Streptophyta > Magnoliopsida > Ranunculales > Papaveraceae > Macleaya > Macleaya cordata. The sequence goes on along the minus strand of MVGT01001388.1, from coordinate 857,504 downwards.
TTTTTTTTTTAAAGGAGACTATTTACCTAAGGTATATTATGGTCTAGATACACATAGTAGGCGTATGAAAAATGCAGAGAAACCGTCAAGAACATCGCGGCACCAACAAACGCAGAAAATGCACCTACTAACGGGTACATAGCAATGTTTAAAAAATCGGACCGGACCGGCCGGTTGAAGTGGTAAACCGGTGAACCAGTAACAAAACTGGGTTGGTTCGACATCAACCCAACATTTTCTTCAAAAACTGATTTTTTATGATTAAACTGGTCAAATCGGTGACCCAGGCAAACCGCTTGGTTTTTTGACTAGGTTAGTTTAGTGTACTATATTTTTTTTTAAAAAAAAATACATTCAACAAGATTTGAACCCGGGATATCTAATAAAACACATTATTGACTATGTGTTATAGCTTAATATACTACTAATGAGTTTAATGGTTTTCCAAAATAATGCTATTGTGGAGTTTCGAACACAGGACCTATAGTTAGTTTAAAATCAATTTTGTCAACTGTGTTACATGAAAGGTTATGTTTTATTCTCATTTTTTATAACTATGTTGTTTAGTTAACCCACTGGTCAGACTAAGTTGACCCAACCCAATGCCTTCTCCGGTTCGATGACCGGTCTAGTTTTTAAAATATTGCAACATAGTAACTGCCAATAACAGTACCTATGTTCATTATCAAATTATATGGGGACAAACTTAACGGCAATACCATGACAGAGAGGTTCCTCTCACTATCAAAGATTTATATGAGAAGGTTGTACAACCATTGAGCAAAAGGCCCAAACCTACCTTAATTCCAGCCTGATACTCGTTTCTTTGTTTTATATAAAAAAATATCAAACTAGTAAGAATTATTTAAAAATATGACATGTTTCACAAATTAATCAGGGTTAGGATTTAAAAATCTTGACATGCCAACCCACTTAGGGTCGACCCTAACCCAACATGTTGTCAAGTCTAATTCTAAATAATGTTAAGAACTTTCGCACCCAAAATTAACCCTTTGATTATTTCTTTACGATACTCACTGGTCATTGTACATATATATTGAATGCATGTATAATTTAGACAAATAATATTTTCTTTTTTTATAGGAATCACGAATGCTCAAGTTATAACAAGGTTGAGCTCATCATACTCTACAAAGGTGGGAAGTGCAGTGAAACCAACCTGTTGCCAAGTCTAATTCTAAATAATGTTAAGAACTTTCGCACCCAAAATTAACCCTTTGATTATTTCTTTACGATACTCACAGGTCATTGTACATATATATTGAATGCATGTATAATTTAGACAAATAATATTTTCTTTTCTTTTTTTGATAGGAATGACGAATGCTCAAGTTATAACAAGGTTGAGCTCATCATACTCTACAAAGGTGGGTGAGAAGTGCAGTGAAGCTACTACAAACAAACAGCTCTGCACCAACATAAATATTTACAGGGGCCAAATTTTGTACGTATCAAGAACACGACATGCAAAGTTTAAACCGACAACCTAACTCTTATGTCATAAGAGGGACACAAACATTCAACTTAAACCTCAATTTTAAATTAAAGGTACATCGTAGCTTTTGTAGGTTTGCAAATGAAATATATGTTTTTTTTTTTTTTGATCGGTTGCAAATGAAATATGTGTAGTAGTGCATTTTGTTGAAACACATATATCAACAATATTAATAAAACATTTCTTTTATTACCATCACCAGTATTTACCACCACCATCACCAAGCAAGGTTTGCCAATTCATGATCACAAGTGTTTGAACAATTTGCCTAGAGACCAACGGTGCATGGTTGGCCCAATGAGGGTGATGACAGTAAGTCCTTTCATAATATTATGCCACTTGAAGTAAAAAGTGCCAAATAATATACTGGCAATAGATGGACGTAGTACAGGGGAGGTGTTTTGCGTTAATAACAAATAGTAATAAAGGAACTTTCCCTAACCCTACCTACCTACCAGAAACACCATTACTTTTCCGCCGAAGAACTCTCACTCTTTCTCTCTCTAGATTCAAGAAGCTTTTAGAGAAGAATTTAGAGTAGCAGTGAGTGAGTCAGTGAGATTACAAAACAAACAAAAACGCAGCTGGTTTTGCTTCCAATCTCCCGTTGTTATCTTTCCAGTGGGCCCTACACTTCTGCACCCCCTCCCAAAAATAACTAACATTTCAGGGACCCATTTGTTAAACCAACTTTTCTCCCTTAATTATTTTTCACCCCCTCCCTCCCTTCTTTTATATACGAACCTTCCCTCCCCTTTCTTTCCCACCCCACCACCACCACAACACACCACAACATCTCAACATCTACAAATCTCTCTCTCTCTAAAACCCATCTTTCTCTTTCTCTCTCTAACACACATCTCTGTTGTAGGTTTTTAATTGCTGAAATGGCGAAAGGTACTGGAAAACTAACAAAGCTGAAATCAGTGATAAAGAAATGGCATTCATTTAGCAAACCAGGTCGTCCAAATGGAAGTTCAATCGCCGCTGCAAACCCTTCATCAGATGACGAAGAGATGAATATTCAAGGAGGAGGAGGAGGAGGAGGTCATCTTCACCCAGTCTATGTCGGTAAATCTCGCCGTCGTTACCTCATAAGTTCTGACATCATTGATCATCCACTTGTAAAAGAGCTCGTTGACCGCTCAGGTGGGTCAGATACTTTAACCGTCGGATGTGAAGTTGTACTTTTCGAACACTTACTTTGGATGCTCGAAAATGCTGACCCACAACCGGAATCCCTTGAAGAGTTAGTTGATTTCTACGCTTGTTGACTGACTAGCTTATTCTCCGGCCGGCAGCCGATGATGACGATCGAGAGGTAATTAATTTGTTGTGTTCCGAACAAAATAACGACGCCATGAGTGATGAAGATGGGTTCTCATGTATTTGAGTCATACAGTATAAAAAAGTTGTAAATTTTCGAGGTTAATAATGAGTAAGTAGCGATGTAGAAATTAAGAGAGAGAGAGAGAGAGTTTTAGAGAGAGAAAGTGAGGAAAAAGATAGATGAGAGAGAGAGAGAGTCCCTTTGAATGAACGGTGAGGATTTAACCCAATTCATATCTCCGATAATCTTAGAGGACGTACCTGATGGGGGTTTAATTAGTACTATTATTGTTGCTCCTTAATTATTCTGTCAAATTAAAGAAAGTAAAACATAATTTGTTTCCAAATTTATATATATATATATATATTGCAGATAATATTTAGTTAGTACTGTTCTTCCATTTCAATTTAAGTCATAGCCATTAACTAATGGGCATTGCATGATAAACATGTGAAAATGCTAGTTGTTTATGATGTAGGTTTTTTTTTTTTTTTTTTCTCTTTTAGACCGAGTTAAGGAGTGCAATGTGGAGCCCTAGCCTTTTGGAATGAGAAGGGTAACCAAAAAAATAATCTTTAAGGCTTAATTAGCTGGTTCCTCAAGTTTTTTCGTGAGCTCCAAGTTGAATAACCGTCGGATGTTCAGGCCGTTAATTAATACGCAAAATATATGTGTAAACATCTAACGACTATTCACTTTGGAGCTTACAAAAAAAATTTAAGCACAGAGTTTGTCAAATCATTGCTCGTTTCTAAGGGTATAATTCTTAAAAGTAAGAAAATAAATTTGTGAGGCATACAAGGCTTAGCTATTGGTTATGTATGTATTTTTGGCATAATATCATATTTGATGAAATATTTCGGATATTTTCTATGAAGGTATGTGTCTTCTCATATTCTTTGGAAGTTGATATTGACATACAAAAGAGACGAGGGCAACTGAATTGTAACAACTATTGAATGTAGACAATGGCAACTAACTAGGGGATTGAGGCTATTTTGAGGTCAGTCAAAATTTGTTGACCGACCTCAATTCCTAAAAAAACTAGACAAATTAAAGGCGGCAGCTCCCCACTCTCTCTATATGTTCCACCATATCTCCTCCAACAACATTTTTTCAGTCCTCGGAAGTTGTAAAGCATTGACGACGACGAGTTTTTAGGGTCAACTCGTCAATTATAAAAAGTTATACTCAAAAAATACTTTTTTGAGTTCTACTAACCCTCTCAAAGAAGCTGATGAAACATATCATTTTCGTCCCCAACCACTAACCCAAAAGCTACTAATCAAATCTTTTCTCTCCCATTCTCTCCTCGTGCTGTCTGGCGACTCCGGTAGCCCCAGCTTTCCGACGACGACATCGAGCATCATCCTCCCTTTAGTTTGAGGGCTATTTCCGTCCTAGTAGGTGAGAAATAAAAATTCCTCAGATATATATAATTTTTTTTTTTTTTGAAGGTTTAAGTATTTTAAGTGCTTATGATTCATCCTCTAGAGAGTTATTATTCTAAATTTTTGTTTAAGATTTAGGAAATATCTTGGTGTATTGTTGAAGATAACCGTCCCTAGATTGATTACTGATCCAGATTGTATAACAATAATCCTTTTAATTTATGGTGTAGTAGAATTATGAATTAAATTTGAATAAGATGTTTCTATTGGTTAAATGTTTAGTAACTGTTTCGCGAGAGATCAATGGAAATATGCTCAAGGGAGTCTTGATTATTGGGGATATATATATATATGTATTTTGATTGAATTTGACATTTTCGAAATCAATTACTAATAAGGGAGAGACATTGTGAATTTGAATGTCAGAAATAGACATTAAATTTCACAATATCTATTTTAACCACCTTCACGCTAGCGTTTAAATTTTTTTTCACATTAGCACTGGAAAAAGTTTTTTAAAGCAAACATCTATTTATCTTACGTGCATGGTAGTCACTTTTTACAATATTCATAAGGGTATTGTTAAAGGGGTTCCTCAAAATGTTGGGGAGGTGGACAGGATAAAGGAGTGGACAAAATACTTCAAAATGGTTGGGGGGATTGACATAATTTTACTAAGGGGGTGGTTACCTGAAAATGGGTTGGTATCTTTCTACCCAACCTTAAAAAATCTCAAATTAAACCATCATCTTCACCACCCTCACTCCCACTTCACCATCGGTCACCTCCAATTCCACCGCCGGCAACTCCCCTCCACCGCCGGCAACTCCATTACCGACTACCTTTTTCTTTTTTGATTTTTTCCACCGCCTCCACCCTCAACCACCTCTCTAGAACTCGACTTTCTTTAGATCTCACCCCTCTCTATCTAGCTAGATCTCGTCATCCCCATAGATTAAAAGAAAAAAATTCAGTTAAAAAATATTTCAGATCTAAAAAAATTTCGAAGAAGATGACGAATTCTACCAGTGGTGGTTGAGTTTTTCAGGAAAACTCAACCACTGATGGTCGAATTTTTCATCAAAACTCAACCACTGGTGGTCGAGTTTTGTTGAAAAGTTCGACCACCATTGGGCCGAAATAGATCTGCTACTCTTGTTAATTCACAAAAAATTTCGAAGAAGATGACTAATTCAACCATTGGTGGTCGAATTATATTAAAATTTTCGACCACCAATAAGCAGTTCAAATTTTTTAAAAAAATTTGGGCAGTTCAACCACTGGTGGTTGATTTTTTTTAAAAAATTCAACCACTGATGGTCGAACTTTTTAACAAAACTCGACCACCACTGATGGTTGAGTTTTTCAGCAAAACTCAACCACTGGTGGTCGAGTTTTGTTAAAAAGTTCGACCACCATTGGGTCGAAATAGATCTGCTACTCTTGTTAATTCACAAAAAATTTCGAAGAAGATGACTAATTCGAAATTTTAGATCTGAACTTTTTTTTGTTTGTGTAATGGCGAGGGAAAAGAAGGGGAAGGAATAAAAGAAGGAGAACGAGGGAAAGAAGGGGAGGGAAGGAAAGAAGGGGGTGGGTCATCTCTTTCTTTCTCCCTCTTTCTTTTAGTCTTCTCTTTGTCTCTCTCTTTCACTCCTCTCTCTTTCTATAATTTTTAGGTGGCCAGTGATAAGGTTGAGGTGGCCGGTGGTGGAGTTCCGTTCAGTAGCCGGTGGTAGAGGTGAGGTGTTAGTTTAATTTACACCCTCACCACCCCCCTAGTAAAAAGAAAGAAAAAATTGAAAAGGTGATTTTGGACTAAAAACCCATTTAACTTGTCCATCCCCCAACATTTTGAGGAATCCCTTTAACAGCACCCATTCATAATAGCTTTGGAGATTCTCTTAATTTTTAAATAGGTAATCACAACTTATTTTGTTTAATAAGCTAAACAATTTTTTATTATTTTTTTGGTGGTGTTCAATATACTGCTCCCTTTCCCACTAAAGCAAAATATAAAAATCTAACCTCTACTTTTTGTTCCTTACAAAATTTTTTAATAAATAACCTCATCAATTATTAATACGAGCCCTTGCGCGTGCATAACGTGTATTAGCCAGTAATTTTTTTTCAAATGTATTATTTTGTGCTCTGAATTAATAAATAAATTATATTATCTAAATGGGTAAGATTTTAATATTCAAGTTAAATACATATTTTCAAATGCAATAAAATTAGGCGAAATAACATAATTCGGGAATCTATTTTAAACCGAAAACTTAGTCATTTTTTTTCCACCAATCTGTACTTGTAGTATTTGAAATTCTAATGCTATATCCAGCCTAATCCTGCGTATGCAAAAAGAAAATTGTAGTTAGAAACATAAAAAATTTGGGTGAATGTATATTTAAAAATATTTTTTATTAAGTTTTTAAATATAAAAAAGAAAAACATCTTGATTTATAAAGAAAGTAAAAAAAATAAAAATAAAATATATAGCAATTAGATCTACTAAAACATCTAGATTTATAAAGGAAATACCTCTTCCTAGATAAAAAGTGAGAGTTAGTATCGAGTTTTTCTTTGAGAACTTGAGTTGGAATCCAAAAGAAGAGACAATTTACAATTATTTTATGGATCTCACACTGGTATAATTTTACCACTATCTTCTACTTCATACATTGTTTTTTGGTTAACCTCTCATCTTAATTTTGAGATTTTTATGTGATTCGGTAATCAAAAATCTATTTTTATTAGCTAGGATTCTCTATAGTTACACTACTCTGAACGTGGGAGATTTATTAGGAAACAAAATTAGTTGTAACTACCTTATTAAGATAAATATACAAAAATACCCATATTTAAATATATTTTTATACTTGAACACAATCTGTTTTATAAAACTAAAGGGGTATAAACGTAAAACTCAATTTATATTAGAGTAGTTTAAAAAACTGAAACAACTGAATTCGTAGGTGAGTAAAGGTCTCTACGTATTGATAATAATACCCTCTTTAGATAAATTAGAAACCTCAAAATAAAATTATTTTTCATTCAATGCAAGGGTAGTTTTTGGCATTTGATAAAAAGTGAGGCCATCCAACGAAATAACTACTTCGAAGGGGTATTCCATTTATATAATAGTATAGATATTATAATATTTTATAAATAATAAAATTAAGTTCAAAATTTGAATATATATATATACGAAAAATGAGACGTGGAGGACCAGTTTTTTCTTTATGCATGGACAGCCCTCGGCCCACGTTAGCACGATGCAAAAAGACGAAAAATCCTATGTTGAATAACAGCCGTGCACGTTAGCAAACCCTATTTAATGAATTTTAACATAAAAATGATCATAACTTTAAAAATATAAATCGAATTTGAATAAAATTTATACCGTTAGAAAGCATTTTTTCAAGATCTTTAAAACAAGATCAAACATGAATACTAAATTTAAATTAAAAAAAACCTAGAAAAATCCATTTACAAATCTATATAAACCCAAATTGTATGCAAATTACAATTTTCATAGGTTGTTTTTACTATGTAAACGTAATTTTTGAGTTGTTTTATTATGCAATCTGTGTTTGTAAAGAAGCTTAGAAAAGTACATATGCTTAAAAGTATGCAAAATAACCTATGCAAATTACAATTTGCATATGTTTTTAACTATGCAATAGCAATTTGGGTTTTTTTTTATTATGCAGTATGTTTGTATAGAGGCTTAGAAAAATGCAGATGCTCAAAAGTATGCAAAATTGTCTATGCAAATTACAACTTGCATAATTTATAAATTTTTTATTATACAATCTATTTGCATAGTTGAGTTATAAAAGTTATTTTCTTTTTTTGAATTTGATATTGTTGTCTGATCTCATTTTGAAGATCTTGAAAAATACTTTTCAAAAATATAAATTTTGTCAAAATTTAATTTGTAGATTAAAAGTTATAGCATTTTGAATTTTAGAAAGCTTTATTTTCTCTTTCTGTCATGTCACCACCCTATACAACACAAAAACATTTAGAGTTTACGTGTTAAATAGATATAATGGTAGTTTAGGTATAAATTTATGTTAGTTTTAACACAAAATAAAAAACTGCTCCTACATTTACAAAAGGCTAAAAAATAGGGACCAGACTTATAAAACAAAAAGTATATGTCCTCTTTTTTAAAACCAGCTAGAAATCAGGGCTTCTAACCCTGTGTTGTGATATAAGGGTTTTATATAAAAAAAGCTAAAGTCCAAAAGTATAAAAGACAGGAAGTGTTATCAGTTTCCACGACTCTATTTCGGTCAAGGTCAAACATTTGTTGTCTAGCACTACTCTGGCTGAAAGGATTGATCACTGAGATGTATGGTCATAAACGACCAACCTGGTGGGTCCAAAAGAGAGAGATAGTAGCTTTTGTTACTCTGGTGGACCAAACGACACATATACCTTATGTCAATTAGACAGCAAGAGGTAAGGGAGGGGGCAACTGTGACGGAACCGACCAATCCAATGGATTAACTCAGTTTTAGATTTCAAAAAAGAATTTTAATCCATTTAATTGACTAGATGGAGTGGCTCGATTTTAGATTTCTAAAAATTGATTAGAGTGAATTGGTTAGGCCATCCACAGTGGTGCATTGGTAAAAGCCAAATTTAGCTTCCCAAATTTGAATTAGATTATTGAGTTACACATCGGTGTTCTTTCACTTGACATAAAAAATTGATAAAATACTAAAAATGGGACACATTGGGTATTTTAAAAAAATAAAAACTTTTGAATTAATGCTAGGCGGCGTCCCTGGGGGCCGCCTGGCATCAGATGCCCCACCCCTCGGGCGTCTGATGCCAGGCGACCCCCAGGGACACCGCCTGGCATTAATTCAAAAGTTTTTTAAACAAAAAAAAATACCCAACGTATAAAATATATCCGTTGGTTAGTGGACGGTCAGGATATTTTTAAAAGAAATCTAAAACAATGTAAGACTAACATTTAATCTAATTTTAAAAAAATTAGTCAGGCGGGGGTGGGGAGGGTCGTCTGACATTAGACGCCCACCCCTTGGGTCGTCTGATGTCAGACACCCCTCCCCCCAGTCGCCCCATCTTCAAACGCTCCCCACATCACCCGTCCCAGTTCAAACGCCTTACCCCTCGTCCGTTTGGCTAAAAAATTTGCAAACTCATTTGCATGTTGCCAAATTTAGCTGGCGAATGAGACTTGTATGCATATTTACAAATCCCTACTGTGTAATATTTTTTCCAAATTTGGCTTACTAAATGCACTGCTGTGGATGCCCTTAGCAAATAAATAATCCCAAGAATCGATTAAACCGAATCGACTGAATAGTATAGATTTATATATTACTGTAATATATTTATTATATATTAATATTTTGTATATTTACAATTTTTAGTTTTTACAAGGCCACTAATATTTCCACACAAATTTTCACTAAATTGACACAACTCAAATTTGTATTGTTAGTTCTATATGACTTGTCAGTTATGTATGGTCGACAACACTAGTTTGACGGTTCTAGGTTGTCGACAATTTATTTTATAAAATTTATAATGTTTGATCTGTGTTATTTATGAACAATTCGACTAAAAATTATGTAGATATAGTAATTAGTTGTATGAAAATATCTACGGCCTTGGTGGAAAACCACTTGTTAGAGTGATTAGAAATATAGTTGTCCAAATTATAGGTTTTGGTATCGAGTCTCACAAAGGGGATTCATCTTTAATTTAAGTCCAATTCAAAAAAAAAATATCTGCAGCCTTTTTTAAAACGTAAAACAAAACGAAGAAAAAAACTAAAAGACTAGTGCCCTCAGTTCACGCCATTCATAATTCTAATCAACTTGGGTTTCATGGCTGCTTTTTATAGACAGAAAGACTAATGCAATTTTTTTTTGACCTTTAGCATTGATTTATATGCCATTACGCTCTGCGAGTCAATCTATCCTATTAGATGAAATCGTTTCTTCGAGCACAATCCACACTAGGGAACACATTAGCATTGATTTATTTGAATAGTGGTACTACAATCAATCCGACTTTGGATCGAAAATCATTGAAAATCAATAGTAATTGAACTATTTATTTTATAGTTGATTTTACTCAATGAACGATGGAATTACAAATTTTAGATTTAGCTAATTTATTTGTGAGAATAATTAATGTAATGATAAAAATATTCTAAACTTAAATTACCTCTTGAATCATTTATGTGTAGGCCATGTACAGATCAATGTACACGACACACTTTCTTTACTAATATCGTTTTTTCTACTACTTTTTTCATTTTTTACATATTAGAATTAAGTATTTGAAAATATATTTGAATTGATTATTACCAATTGGCAGCTCAAATATTTCACATGGGTCCCGGTTCTAAGTAGTTCAATGACTAAACTAGAACTGACGCGTTGACACCCAGCACCACGGAACCAATCGGTCCACAAACAGATAATAACCCTAAATAATATATAGTTAATTAAAAAAAAGTTTTTCAATGATTGGGTTAGTTAGAGATTCTTTTATAGTTTATTCTGGTTAAAAAATCATCTTCTTTTGTTAACTTTTTAAGCTGTAACCCAACACTCTCAAAACAAATTTTTTTTTTTTTGCCAGACCTTTTTCATTGTTTTTTTTGGTTTACATTCTAGAGAATAATTCGGCTTACATGTTAAAATAGACATGTTATATGTATAGGCTGATGTAGGGCCCATATACGGATGATCTTAAGGATAATATTTTGTGAAAATATTCTACTCACCATTTAGATAATCCTCATGAAAAATTATCTCATTTTAAAACTGATAGGTGCATAAAAAATAAACTCTTTTTCTCATCGTTCATTTTTCACAGTTAAATTTTAATCAACTTCCGATCAATTTTTTATTCGACTATCAGTTTTAGAATGATGTGATTTTTAGTGAGGATAATCTACATAGTAAGGAGAACATTATCACAAAATATCATCCCTTAGATCAATTGTATGTGGCCCCACATTAACCTGTACATATAACCTGTATATCCTAGCTCGTAAGCGGATCCGTCTTAATATTCAATACCTCTGAAAATGATAGCTGAGATGTTTTCCACACGGGTATTAATATGGACCCCCCATAACCATAAGAATTGATTTCATATTTTCAGAAACAAGTGGTTAAGAAATTTATAAGATTAAAATTATGGAAAAGGTGGATGAATTGGATCATGCCCCACGTCGAATGTAGGGTCTTTGCAAGTAGGGTACTGTTTGGCCCATTTATTAATTGGTAGAAGATTAATTAACAGATCACAGATGGGTTGTGCAAGAGTTTGAAGAAGCAGCTCTGATTTCGCTTTCAATTTCCTTTTCACAACTGGATTTGATCAAGACTGATCCTACATCTTATACAACTTGTGTACCCACAATTGGCAACATTTGTTTTTCGTGTTATTTGGACACCAATTATGTATATTTGATGCTAAAGATCTAATTGTACTATTGGAAACACTTTTTAAGGGGTTCCTTGTTTTTGTTTTTTTAGATTTTAGATCTGAAGTATTTAGAATTCTGAAAGAAAAAAAATTAAAAGAATTGAATTTTCTTTGATTTTGCCCCTAAAGCGCACAATCATGATGCACTTAAGTGATTCTATGTCTCACCACTTCTTTTTTAAGTTCGTTACTCTTGTACTTTTACTATTGAAATCTTATTTGAGATCTTGCCACTTCATTTGTTTGTCAAATTTTTTGTACATATAGTATTACTCTTTAAATTCACATTACATTTTGCAGTTTCTGTAAGAAGGATCAAATCTAGATTCCTGGTTTTGACAAAGGATTTTGATTTGTAGTTTCAATCAACTTTGTCATATCCTAAATGAAAGAGTCACATCAACAAATTTCAAACCATTGGATGATTGAAATCAATGCTTAAGGCTATCTGTCAAAATCCTTTGTAAAAGCCATTCCATGATCCTAATCTTCTGGGAAAAAACTAATTAACTCAGTTGAAGCCTAAATTTTGTTTCCAAAACCAAAATGGAATGTTTCTGTTGGAAGTTGATGCATTTTGAGCTCCATTTTATGTGATTTTGTACATAAATTTAGAGAAAATGGCCAAAAGACTCAATATATAACTTTTTGAATCTATTTAGTCAACAAGATTTTCAATAAGGCTGAAATATATACATTTTTTAAAGCTTTTTGAGTCTGTTTAGTCATTTTTAAATATTTTTAAGTCTATTTAGTCCATTCCTTACTTTTTAATATTTCTATTTTACCCTTATTTTTTTTTCAATTACCTTTTTTTCTATTTCTAATTTGTACAGCTGTAGGAGAAAGAAAGTTAGTTATCTTTTTTTGTTTCTAAAATTAAAAATGTTATATTTCTTAAACTAAAATTCGAATTTTGACGAAATTCATACATTTGGAAAGCACTTTTCGAGATCTTCCAAACTAGACCAATCAAAAATATTTTTTAAAATTTATATATTTTGAGTAACATATTTTGACGAAATTTATATATTTAGAAAGCATTCTTCGAGATCTTCACTTCTTCTTTTGATGCTATTTGGTTTTGAGACTCGCAAATTCGAAATTCGCTGCAATCTAGATAAAATGTACTAATACTAATAGTTCTCTATTTATTTGTGCAAAAATATTTGTGTAGATGCAGAAAAATACAAAATTTTTTTGCTTAGATAAAAACTAGTTAAAAATATAGTTTTATGTTACACAATAAAAAAAATTGCATAAAAAAATTAGAAAAATATTATTGTCTGGTCTCATTTCGAAGATCTTGATGAATGTTTTTCAAAAATATAAATTTTGTAAAAAATTGATTTATATTTTTAAAGTTATGACAATTTTATGTGAAAAATAAAATTAAAAAATAAGTATTTGGTGTTAACATATACATATAGTTAAGGATTAAATAGACTCATATATTATTTTGTGGATTAAATGGATTAAAATAAACTCGATGTTTTGGACGGTCTCCCCATGATTTATGCTTACATAGTTTAATAAAAAAAATTCTTCTGATAAAAAAGTCTAAATTTTGTTATTTTATTCTTCGGGTTTGAAAAGAAGGAAAACAACCCTTAGACCTTAGTATTTTCACAAACTAAAGTGGATAAATAAAATTTATTTAGTAGTGTCTATGTAAATTAACTAGGTATATCGTCGTGCCTCCGGCACGGCTCAAAACCTTAGTTAGTAAGGGGAGATGTAGAGAGGAGAAGAGAGGGTTAGCAGAGAGAGGAGAAAGGGGGCAGGCAGAGAGAGGGGAGTAGAGAGAAATCGAGAGAGAGAGAGAGCAGGGAGAGAGAGGGGGAGCCACGAGAAGCAGAGAGAAATCGAGAGAGAGAGAGAGGGCAGGGAGAGAGAGGGAGAGAGAGGCTTATGAAGCAAAGAGAAATCGAGAGAGAGAAAGAGGGCAGGGAGAGAGAGGGAGAGAGAGGCTTATGAAGTAGAGAGAAATCGAGAGAGAAGCAGAGAGAAATCGAGAGAGAGAGAGAGGGCAGGGAGAGAGAGGGAGAGAGAGGCTTATCAAGCAGCACACAATTTATGAACGAGACAACTCTACCCCCCGTCTTGAATTGTATAAGAGATTTAGAAAGGGTTCTAATTTTGAAAGGAAAATTTTTATTTTTAACTAAGAAGAGGATCTCAATCTTTCTTTTTAATAAAAAGCTAGTACTATACATGAGAAACTGTCTTGTGTGGCCCATTCGTTGAACGGCCACTTTTATAAAAAATTATTTTTAGTTTTATTAATTTTTAGAAATTTTTTTTAAGTATTTTATTTTGTAGAAACTTCTTTTATTTAGTGAAAATATCTTATATTTTTATATATATTGGGCCATGTAGTTATAAAGTAGGTTTTTTTAACCCACCCCTAAGATAGAGGATTTTATTAACCCAAGATTTCTCCTATAGTATATTACTAGTTTTGTGTGACCCGTTCATTGAACGGACACTTGTTATAAAACATTATTGTTATAACATGTATTTGTAATAGGTGGCTGATTCAGCATGAGTTTATACCATGCACATGACACGTCCTTGGTAGGTGTCATGTGAGGATGGTTTCATATCATGCATCCATCCCTATATATTTAGATGTTCTCTTATGGTATGATGTACATATAAGAGTGCGTTGAGTAATTTACGGAAATCGGTTAATAAGATCTCTCTTCTATTCTCTCTCGTATACACTCTTTCGCAAATTGTGTAGAAATTATAACATTTTTAATTTTATTAGTTTTTTTTAAAAAAAAATTTAAATATTTTATTTTTTTAAAACTTTTTTTGTTTAGTGTGAAAATATTTTTTTTAAATACATTGGGGCATATGTTTATAATGTAAATTTTTTTAACCCACACCAAAGAGAAAGAGAGTTTCGTTATGTAACACCCCGTATCCCAAATACAAGGGACATTACCATCAGTCTACAACGAGACTCAAATCCGGCAGAGTCTCCCCCGTAAACTGGACCTTTCGTCACCTAATAGACACAGTGCATATAAGAAATACGCAACGGAAGCAAATTTAAACAAGGATATGCACTAAAAATTTGCCACCCATTTTTTTTTTCCACTCAACTGAAATCCTAACGATGTAGGACCAGGAGGAACCTGCAAATAACTACGACATTTCTCGCTTAACATGGAGATAACTGTGATATCATATATAGTTATGTTTGTGGTTTCCTGTCAAAATATATATATAGTGAGAAAGAAAAAGTAGGAATTGTTTTCATATAAAACAAAGTAATATAAGGCTCACAACCGAGCCATAA
>MVGT01001388.1:828589-839280 GCA_002174775.1 Macleaya cordata | reverse complement strand
TCATTTTCTCTCACTCTCTCTGTCTTTCTCTCCCTCACGACCTCTCTCTCTCAGTTCTCTACTCTCCTCCCTCACAAACTCTCATCCTCTTTCTTTTATTCTCCTTTTCTTATTTCTTTCTTTTCTCTTTTTTTTTGTTTCAATTCTTAATATTACTCATACTACTAATATTATTATCATTAGTAAATAATTTCTTTTTGTTAGTGGGGTTTCACACGTTAACCTAAAGTTTCATCTTTATATTATATAAATAGATAATAGATACGGATTTTCTTAATCCCAATCCTACTTCACTATGGGAACAGATACAATTCATGATATCTATCATGGAGTTACCTCTTCTTAATTTAAATAGGTCATGAAGCCAATTCCAAATTTCAGTAGTAAATCTGCAGTCCCAATCCTAAGATCATCAACTTTCATATATATTCCTGTCCCCTAAAACTTCAGATACCATATAAATTTGAGTTTTGGTACTATTTTAGAATTGGAACCAAAACTGTTACTAACCTACCTTATATGTGTTTTGATCAAGACACCATCTGTTTTTTTTTTAAGTTACAACACGGCTTAGATACATTACAAGAGGCGTAAGAGAAGCACATTAACAATCTTAAATATTATTTCTAATAGAAATCGCCATCAACAGATAGACACAACAAAAGGCAACAACAACAGATGCAAGAAAGAGCACCACCAACGGACGCGGGTTTTTCCTCAATGGTAATACTACAGTCAAAAAATTTTGAACATAAATTCTCTAAGTTATAGGGAGAGATGCCAACCACGTGAGTAAGCGATTGTTGGTATCAATGTTTTAAAAATCGGACCGGACCGGCTGGTCAACCGAAAAACCGGTGACAGAGTCTAAAAACCGGGTTGGTTCAACACCGACCCAGTAATTTTTAAAAAAATCGGTCTTTTTTGCTTGAACCAGTTGACCCGGACGGTTGAACCAGAAACCCAAGTGAACCGTTCGGTTTTTTTATTGGGTCTTAATGTATATATTTAAAAAAATTGCATCTAGAAAGGTTTGAACCTAGGAACTTTGAGTAATGGACGTTTTTACCATCTAGACTAGGTAGCTTTTGTTGTTTACTTTCATAAGCTTTTCTATTTATAATATATTATTCCTTTTTATAATATACAATTCTTTAGTGGGTTATTTGGGTCAACCCACTGGTTGACCCGATTTGACCCAACCCAATGACTTTTCCGGTTCAATGACCGGGCCGGTTTTTAAAACATTGGTTGGTATTTTTTTTTCTTTTCATTTCTTCAAGATCTCCAAGTTATACCAATTGTTTGATTCTTTTATAAATTTTCCTCCTCCGGTGATAAAAATAAATAAATAAATAAATAAATAACTGTTGGATACGTCGTATGATAAGATGATTGTATTTGTGTAAAAAGCATCAGGGTAATTGTGTCTTTTCTGTAAGTTTGTGATGATGAAATAATGACTGAGGTGAGTGACCCAGAGACCGGGCCATGTGAGAAGTGGCCCAAGAAATCGGATTTGGGCTTGGTGGTGGTGGTGGTGGTGTTGGTAGGGGTCCACCCACCCATGGGAGATCAAGTTGGTTGATTGTCAGATTTTTATTCCCACAATAATGAATGGAAAAGGGAGACCAAATGTTTGTTGTGTGAGAAGAAGAGAACAAAATGCACCAAAAAAAAAAAACAAAAGTATGGAAGGAATTAATAGAAAGAAATTGTGTTCTTGACCCACACCATCATAACTTCAAAATACCAAAAAAACAGGACCTACAAAATGTCACTTTACAGGACCCAAAACACAGACAGATGAGATGAGACTCATGATATATATAATATGCAAGCTCAAGGCTATTCTTGTACTGGTTGGCTCAAAACTGTTAAAAATAATCAGTTACAACTAATAGCTTACATCATAAAAAAAGAAGAAGAAGAAGTAATCTTTGCTTAAATCCATTGGAATGGTGGCTTCCACTTAGAACAATTTTCAAGAGATTTTTAAATTTTTTTTTTTATGTGCCTAATAATTACTCTATTAAAATTAGATGAGGAAACAAGAACTTTTTCTTTAGAGTGTCAGTGTCGGCCCAATATAGACATAGACAATATTTACTCACTCTCATCCAAATTATGGTGGTTTAGTCTAATCCAATCAAATTGTGGATCCCACCAATCAGGAAGTAAAGATAAATAAAATGAAAATCTGAACCAACAAATGAGAAAATGAGTACTAGAAATTATTATGCAATAACAAACAACATAAACAGTTTTAACGACTTAAATAATTGAAACCTGTTAAAATAGTAGAAATTAGGGTCAATGGTTACCCATGGACTTATTCTTACATTCTTTAACTTTTTTCCTTTCTTTCTTTTTTTTTTCTTTTTTTTTTTTTAAAATGATTTAAATTTGGTAGGCTAAGAAATTCGAACCAAAATAGAACTTAGCTAGCTAGCTTATTTTAACTTACTCAGACTTTCATCTCAAATTCAATTTAATTTTATTAGTTAAATATTTTTAGCGAAATATCAGACCGTTATCTCAAATTCAACTTAATTTTATTAATTAAATACTTTTAGCAAAATATTAGACGTCTAATAAAATTTCAAAAGAATTTTCATGTAAAAACAAACACCACTCAAATCAGATGATATAAGAGCGAAAAAAAAGGCCCCTTGGCCGAAAGAGGCCATTGGTTTTTTGTGGTAGGGCTCAATTAATGTTGTAAGGTTCTCACATGATATGTTTTTTTTGTTTTTCGGTTTTTTGTGTCTTATTTCAACCCCTCGTGGGGGAGGTATCATATAATTCATTCTATCACCTGGTCTTTATCTTTGTCGATCGTTCATTGACTAGTCTTCCTTTAGAGAGAAATAGAAATGATGCGCCGAAAGACGGCATGCCTTGAACATCTCATGCATATAAAATAATATATATTCTTTTAAACAAAAATAATAATATTTATTTTTTATGAAAAAAATAAAAAAATAAAATTCATGCGTCGACTTTAATATTTGAAATAGATCACAAAAGATACGACCACAGTATAAATATATTTGTTTATTAACCAATAATGAAAAAATTCAGGTGATATCAGCTGAAACCCTTACATTGATTGGCTGCCATGATGTTATAAATTAATCAAGTTTAGTGATTTTAATCTCATATGTTATAAACTAATTAAAGACATATAAGAGAGAAAGCTAGAGAGAGAGAGAGAGAGAGTTGGGTCGTTAGGAAGCAAGAAAGTGTACATTGAACCATGATATAAGAACAAGAGAGAGTGAATGAAGATTTTGGAATTAGGGTTTGATACTGCTCCCCAAAATTTATAATATTACTACTACTGTTGTGTTGTGGAAATCAGAATTAAAAAGTGAAAGAGTTGGTTAAGTACTTGAGTCATAAGTTAGGTCAAAAATTACGAATGGAAAAGAAGGATATTTTGAGTGTGAGTGTGAGAGTGAGAGTGGAATTGATGGAATAGGAGGACCCACTTGCTGTGATGATGGTTGTTGGCCATGTGATGCTTATAACCTTTGTATTTCTTGCATGGCTTTGTCATTTTGTCTTACCAACTTGCCAGAGTTGGCCCACTTTTAACTTAAGTTAACAACATTATCTTTTTATCTATTACAAATTGTTTGAAATTTAGACTTCTAAAAGGTTCTAATTGGTATACTGTGAATCTTTGCAAAATACGAATATGGAGAATTCAGTTTTACAGGTACGAATTCATCATGTTTTACAGGTACTTGATGAGGGTATATATGACAGTGCTTGGTATCTGGTGAATTATTGTCGAAAATTCAAATTTTAAAATTCTATTGTATATATTTTAGTTGTGGTAGTATAAATTTAAATGCAATTATTATACTACAAAAGGATGATAACATTATACCCACAAAAAATGAATTGATTCTAGGATCTCTAAGATACAAAAAATGTCTTATAACTTTCACCTTATTATGTGCCCTAAGTGCACACGTTAACAAGACATCTGTAAAAAAAACAAGAAATCTTACATAACATGGTTAAAGGGTCGACCAAGCCATTTTTCGATTTGTGCGAGTCATCCTTGCGCAGGGGCCATACAGAGGTTCGACTAAGCCGAGGCAACTAGCCAAGCCAAATCAATACTGGTTCAAAGTCAACTCTTCAAAGTATATATGGTTGACTGGTCATGTTAACTTGACCGGATTCAGTTAAGCAAAGGTTTGTCAAATGAAGTATGTATTTAGCTGACTTCATTTTTCTTTTCTTTCTTCTTCTCGTTTTTTGGTAATCATGGATGTCTCCTCTGTCTGGGCAAGACCTAACTAATTAGAGGAGTACGCAGCGAAAGTGGGAGCGATAAAGTGGCCAATTAAAAAAATGCTCCTAGGTAGTTCTAAAATGCCTTTGGAGTGGAAGCGGCGAAGCGTGATTCAGAGCCTGAGTGTCACCCTTATACCACGGATCCGATTACCAAGAGTAAGATTCATTTCATGAGTGTACACACTGACCTACTTGTAAAATAACCTATATACATGCAACTAGATGAATCAAAAAGTATTTACTATACTCAAAAACACAACGAAGAAGGGGTTATTCAATCTTGATTCTAATAGATTTTGATGGACTTTCATGGACTAGTAAAATCAGGTGTTATTCAATCAAGATTTTGAGAGAGTTTTTCAAATACATGTGTTATTCAATCAAGACTTTGAAGGAGTCTTGCAAATAAATGCACGTGCTATTCAATCTAGACTTTGATGGAGTCCTGCAAATGCATATATTATTCAATCAAGACTTTGAGGAAGTCTTGCAAATGCATGTGTTATTGGTTGTGGACTTTAGAGTCTATGATTTTGATGGATTTGCCTTTTTGAAGGACTTTTGTGTTTAAATTGACTTGTTTGAAATCCGACCAAAATAGGTAATATTGTACGTGGTAGACTTCACATTAATAATTAATAATAATAAATAATGATTAATAATAATATTAATAAATAATATAAATTTTAATTAATAAATATAAATTAACAACTAATTATAAATATAAAGAAAATATTATCTCTAATCATGACTTATTATTATTATTAAATATAAATATAATAATTCATAATAAGTATTTTGGATTGGTTTACCATATGCGCTAACCCTTAGTGGGTATCTTGACCAATGTTATGAATCTGTTTTTACCTTAATGAAATTTCATTAGTTAAGTTTGTAATCAAAACCTTCAGTGTAAGCTTAGTTATTTGCCAAACAGATTGGGATATTGACTCTTGAATGAGTTTCAATTATTCCAACCTATTCTTGATTCGGGCGCGTGAATCACTTAAAACCAAATTAATGGGGATTTCGACATGGACACCTTGGTACATTTTATGGCTCATTTCAGGGAGTGCTATTTTGTGCACCCATATTACATGGGGGTGCACATTACTGCCATCATCCATCCATTTATTGCTATGCAGTCAACTTTACTTATATTTGACTGTAAAATAATAAAGAGTTGGATAGTTATTGATGATGTGCACCCTCATGTAATGTGGGTGCACAAAATAGCTCTCCATTTCACGCCCCTCCGAACATTTCAAAAAGCAATTAGACATACCACTTAGACTATTGGTCAAACCTTATTGACCAACTAAAAAAATAACAATTTTTAAAAAAGAATAATGCTAGAAGTACTCCCAGAATGACTCCTAGGATGAAGTGGCAAGATCTGCTTCAAACTTAAAAAGTAAAAACACAAGCAAATCTCCCAGTCAAGATCTGCTTTAAACACTCTTTTATTCTTTTCTTTTTTCTTTTTTTTTTTAAATATGAAAATTAAAAATAATCCCTTCTACCTTAGTTTAACATCATTAAAGGACATAAAAATATAAACTATATCACGTGAACATTAGTTTGAGACGAAAAATTACCAAATTAACTTTTAAAATTCAATGGTCAACATCATTGGACTAATGTTTGGAACGCTTGTTCAATATTTGAAAATATTGAGTTACAAAATAAAATAAAATAAAAAGAAAGAATGTACAACAATTAACTCGGAATCCAACACTTTAGGTGGTATTTGTTTGATTTTCTTTAACGGCATCTAAATCTAATTTGTTTGACTTATTTAAATTCGACTTAATTGAATGCTTTTACTTCTTAGTAGAGTTAGAGCTCATCTGAATTTGAAATGAATGTTGACTTAATGTACAGTAGAAATGTGTTCATTTAAAAAAAAAAATTAAGTTTGATTATTTTATACAATTTAAAGTCAAATCCAAGAATCAGATTTAAATGCTAAAAAAAACAAAAAAACAAACTTTGGCCTATTCCGATAGATTTGGTGTTTTACTTGAGCCCCATAAAATAGGAATAGATAATGGGTCGCAATGTTTTGATTAGGTTTGAGTTGTACAAGTTATAGCCCAATAATAATAGGCTCTAAATCATATTAGAGGGCACCAAAACTTGGAATACGAGTCCGTCACCAATCTTTAGGGGTACATGTTTAAAATATCTAGTATTTTAATGAGGGCTCGTGAATTTATAAGGGCTACTTAATTTTAAATTTAATAATAGTTGATTGAATTTGTTATGTATTTTAATCGGGGTACCTTCTTTTGGTCAAACAATAAAAAAATAGGTTTTTTTATTGTTTAACACTTTCATTCCTACTTCAACAATCTAACGAATTTTTTCACCACTTTGTTCAGCACTGAGTACATTCAACCTCATTCGACTCTAACATTCCGAACATTGAATTTCACATTTAGGAGTCTTATATGATATGAAATATATATATAAAAATAAATAAATTAGTTATGCATGTCCAACTTTGTGAGTCTGGACAAATACATTATCTGTTCATTTTTTTTTTCTTAGAAAGGCATTTGTTTGGTTGTTTGCTATATTTAAATTAATGTGAGTTAGTCTTTTAAAATAAGTCAAAAGCATTTAACTTGATCGTGGTAGTCGTTAACAGGAGCCCTTAAAATTACTAGGTAGCCCTTAACTTAGGTAACCCTTATTTTGTTGCCCATGTGGTAGATATCACGAGCCTTTAATGAGGTATGAAAGTAGCTCAAAATTAATCTTTTAAATCATTTTCATTGCATCACAACCACTAGTGGATAAATGTGTTGAATATTTCCACCCACATTCTTATAATCTTTTCCATGTTCCACTTTTATATATTTTATTCTTACACTCCAATTACACCAGCATATGGGCTTGTATAGAAAATGATTCAAGGGTTGTTTGCTTGAGACAATGATCTTTATGTCATTTTGGTGAACATCAACTGTTGAACAATCTCCATGTGGGTCCACAAGCCAGTGTAAGTAGGGTGTAAGTGTAAACCTAATGCTAATAGAAAAAAAAAGTAGTGTATTACTCTTTTAATGCATTTTTTATTAGATACAAATCCAGCATAAGGAACAAACCTAACATAATAACACTTGCATAGGCTCCTATCCATAATAATAATGGCCTCAAAGTTAATTGGGCTGGAGCTGGGCCTGCATTTAAATTTTGGCTTGTAATTACATGGGAGGCTCAATGCAAGGCCGGGGCACATGATTATCCCATTCACAACTATAGGATGACAAAACAAACATTTGAGTTGTTTTCGAAATATTTCTAAAGAAGATGAAAAAGAGCTTTCTGAAAAAACGATACTACTTTCAACTCAGTGATGGTTCTACTTCTAAATGATTTCAGATTTTGGTTCTTCAGACTTTGACTCAAAACATTATGTGGAAGGGTGGCATACCTTTTCAGCTGCGACAACTTTCGTAACATCTTAGTAAAAACGTCCAAAAGCTTGAGGTATAGATGGAAAGTTCTAATCTTAGTAAGCAGAATTGTTGTAATGTGGTGAAGCTCCAGCTTTAGAATCTTGCACTCTCGCTCCAAATCATGCTCTAAAACTTTTGCTTTAGAAGAATTTTAGATCTTGAGATATTTTTTAATTGGTCGCTCCAATACTTCGCTTCTGCTTTTTTTTTTTTTTTTTCACACTTTGGTTACTTAGGGTCTAACAAATAAACCTAAAAGTACAACCAGCTAGACCTATGGCAGGCCCAGTTTTTTATATTCAAGCCTAGCTCAACCAGATAATTTGGGTTGGGCCTGTCTGGCACTGAACTTAAGTTAATGTCCAACCAATTTGATTCCCCCATCATAACAGGCAAAATTAGTGGAGCGCCAATTCAGGAATAATGGTAAGTTCGCAAATTTTGTTGAGCAGCACTTCAAAGAGGACACGTCAGTCCGTTCCAAAAAAATTAGTTGAAGGTTAAAACAGGTTTTCTTTCCTGTTTAAATCAGTTTGATGAATCATTGAAAATATTTGAAAACGTATGTGAATGGTGGCCTAAGGGCTGACCTAGTCGTGGGCCATTAGGGTTGACTTGTTTTTAATTAGATATATATCAATTTCAATTCACTGCAAAAGCTGCAATTGCTAAAAGGTTAGACATGGGTACAAGGTAGATAATCCGACTTATGAGGCTCACATGCGGATGATTTAAAAGCTAATTTTTTGTTAAGATTTTGTCTTCACCATTTAGATTATCCTCAGAAAAAATACGCACATTTTATAATTTTTAAAGTTGTTTCAAATTTTAACAGTGATTGAGCGATGTATCACGTTAATTTCCAACCAAACTCTGGTGTGGTTAGAAATTGATCAGGTTATTTTATTTTGTAAAGATGATTTACTTGGCGAGTAAAGATTTTTCTCATAAAAAATTAACATTTAGATCATTTCCATATGAGCGGCTAAATTTTCTTTGTTGGGACCCCTTTTGGTCCCCAACTTGAGTTCCCTAACATCACTAATTAGATAAGCTGCAAAAGCTTCACGTGCTCAGCTTCTATTTCAATATTCCAACAAACCAAACCTCTTCTCTCTCACTATTTCTATACATCTCCCCATGCATGCTCTGGAGAAGAAGCAAAATCATATCTAATCGAAATAGCTAGAATCATGAACAGAAAAGTGAATACACAATATGTCGTTCCGGCCACAACGTCGCTGAAGTCCCTCCTATTGATCCTCCATCTAGTCCCCGTCATCTCTATTAGTATAACCCCGATCCCATCCGACACAGCCAGTCTATACAGTTGGTCCTCAACTAACATACTCCCCTTCAATGCACGTTCCAATGATCCAGCTCTTGACGCCGCTATCAAAGATGCAGAGAAAAACCCGGTCGTTATCAAGGTTAGGAAAGATGGGTCGGGGGACCACAATATTTCTAATTAATACATAATGACAATTTTCCAGACTGAATAGGAAAATATATGTTGTATTATGGGCCACAAACTTACATATCCCACTTGGCCCTTAGAACAACATATTAATTTTAAAAATCATTTTTCAATCTGGACCTTTAGAAAGTCGAGTGGCCACTCTTAATTTAGAAAAAACTGTAATTGCCAAAATATCAATTAGAATGTGTTTTTGCCATCCACTTAAAACAAGAATACCACTAATGGCTAATCATGAAAACATTTGCGCTTCCGATATCACAATGCAATTCCATGGTTCAAGCCGTTAGTACCATTAATGATTCAAGTGTAAACCTTATGGTGGTTTTATTTAAGTGTAGATTGGATAGTACACAGCTTTATGTGTGATATAATATTGTGTACTTCCAAATATGGTCCAGCTTCACACATTTGAGCATATGTGTGTCATTCTGATAGATTACGACTAACCGTCATGTGAAAACCATCGCCTAATATCCAAAATGAAGGCTTACAGATACGGTGCCTAGTTGTATCTAATCTAAGCTATGAGAGTTTTGTGCGAACTCTCAGGCTGAAATGACATATTACGGCTATTGCCATATGATATCCATCACCCTTATGTCTCTTACAATTCTTTGTCCACGTGCAATAATGTTATAAAATATGAGATGCATCAATTAATGAGTATACTCTATTACTGAAACTGGAATAGTATGCTTTAAAGTTGAAACATAATCATATCTTTAAGTGATATCACCATTGGAACTCCATACTTACTATATTTAGGCTCTATTAAATGTCTTTCGATTCTCACTGTTCCCTGCATCCTTGGCAAGCAAATCATGATGCACACATAGATAATTTATTTCTATATGATTTGCTTCCCTTGATCGATACCTTGATCAAGACGTACGAATTTTGAGATGTATTTATTACGAATAGTCATAATTTATTTAATGAGGTAACACTGAAAACAAAACTAATTATCTGTGAACCATACCTAACTAAAAGTTTAGAGTTTAGAAAATAAAATCATAAATAGTAGAATCTAATCAAATAAATGTAAAGTCATTGTCTAAAAACTTGTAGGTCGCTTTTATTTCTTATCTCCCTCTGGTTGGTGAACGCCTTCTCTTTTCTTTTTCCATTCTTTGTAGCGGAAGCAATCCTTCTTGATGTGTCCTTTCTTGCCGCAAAAGAAACATGCGCCATCGTCCTTTTCCTCTTTGTTTTCCTCATTTTCTTTTGTTCCTGAAGATTGACCTTGTCCAGATTTCATAAACTTTCCTTTCTTAAAATTTTTCTTGAAGTTCCTTTTGTTGGATTTGTGAACAGCTAAGTTTGCATACTCAGCTTTACTTTCTTTCAATCGTTCCTCCTCAGCTACACATATATTGATTAATTCGTTCAAATCCCATTTTCTTCCTTGTGTACTGTAATTGACCTTTAAT
>MVGT01001388.1:815066-827506 GCA_002174775.1 Macleaya cordata | reverse complement strand
TAACCTACTTCAATCATGAGTATTCAAACAACCGCTTTGAGTGTCTATTCCTAAACCCTTATAGGATAGACCTAGATGTTCCTTAAAACTTTCCTTAGAATTTTTAAAATGTATCTTTATTTGAGATAAATTTTATAAAAATTATTTTGTCCGTAAGCTTATTATTGAAGATAATATCTCAATTACAATGTAGAATTCCAAGTATGTAAATAATTATGTTCTTCATGCCAACTTCAATTTACCTCACATAGGCATTTACATAATCTTGAACTTTAAACTTTAAACATGTAATAACACAATTAATCTCAAACATTAGATAACATAATAAGCTTTAAACTTTAGCTATAAGAGTCAAACCAAAATTGGTTCTAAAATGTCACTAAGAAATTAAAATTTTTAAACCATTAATTCACCATAAATTCAGCTTCATCTGATGCCATTAATTGGTGTACCAGTCAATCAAAGTCTACTAATGTAAGTGGGCTAAAATTGAAACATTATGATCTAGTTAGAATTAAGGTCTTAATTCCATATAGATGGATCCATGACAGTTAGAAAGCTTTGGATGTAGGATTCTCTAGATCAATCCGATGTAAGACAATACATGAACCTGCCTCATAAAGATTCTGGTTCAGTTAAACCACTAGTTGGTCCAAAAGGGTTCGTCAAATTCAATAACAAAGAATCTAGATAATGAAACTAAAAAAATTGAGTTTAATCGAAACAAAACCAAAACTGTAATCTAATAAAACTATTCAATGGATCAACTTAGTGAGTCAACACAGTAGGTTAACTCAATATCACCTTCTTCATTAGAAACTAAAATCCTAACTTTCTTTACCCTTGATGGCTTGATGTAAAGACGAAATAGTCTAACGACTAGTGATTGGCCCAATCGTTAAAGCTACCAATCGCATGTGGGATAGTCATCCCCGACCATCAGAAAAAACCCTTCCCTGATTGTATATTTAGTTTTAGTCCTCTTGTTACAAAATAAAACTAATGTAACATATCAAGGAATCATGATGGACCCAACGACTAAAATTTTTGATCAAATTAACATTGCATATTTATGATATTGGACAACCATATTACACATATTAGAGATCCGATTCACAGCCAAAAATATAGATATTTTAATCATAATCACCAGAAAAAAAATATATTAATAAACCTCTTATTTTATTTTGAGTGTGTCCTAATAATTATCTATCACATCATCGAACAATCTTCCCCCATATTTAACCATGCATGCCTCCACCGATTAAACAAAGATGGAATAAAATGTTTGATCTATAAGAGATCCACTAAAAGATTTAAATAATTATCTTTGTTTAGGGTCCTCTGTTATTACTATTAGGTTATTTGGTTCAGAATATTCTAACCTTTACAACTTCCCATTCTAATTGAATAAGAATATTTGATATGAATCAACGTTAAATTTCTTGTTTCGTATGATAAGGTTTCTACCAAAATACACAAAGAGATTCAAGCACTAATTTATGTAAGAATATAACTAAATACTATTCTTTTAATCCAAACCAACAAGTAGATAATACTACTCCAATAAAGGACGGCCAAGAGAGAAGGAATACCAAGTAATACAAATTGGTACCCACCGAAAATCCTTATACTTATTTTAAGTAGACTCGTTGGTGAAAAAATAATTAAGACAAGCATCTCAAAATAATCACACGGATTTTTTCATAATGTTCACGATGATATCAATCAAAGTGAAAACTACCATAACGACATCAATCATTACGAACTAATCAATCAATTAAAATTTATTCAATAAATTACATACACATCCTTGCTCTGATACCACATGTTAGAATTAAGCATGGATCTAGGTATGCGATCTACTGAATAATAAATAGAAGTATCGATAGAATCGTACCTGATTGATCGCAAGAGTTTGATGAAGGCTTACACCAGAGAAGAAACTACAACCCTTATACCTTTAGCAGATAATGGAGCTCAGATTACATGAGGCTAAGGGTTGACCTCCTCTCTATTTATAAACTGTAACCCTAGATTTTCCTGACCCATCAAGGAAACAAGAGTTGTAGAGATTCTACACTTACCAAATATATTAGGATTACCACCCCACCAAGAAACCTTATTTCCTTAAACACTTAGTCCCTTCTATTCACACATGTGGGACCACAATATTTCTAATTAATACATAATGTCAATTTTTCAGACTGAATAGGAAAATATATGTTGTACTATGGGCCACAATCTTACACCAAAAACTTGTTTTCAAAAATTAATTTACACCTATAATAGTATACATCTTGTACTACATTTAAAATTATTTTTAGATTTACAATAAAATCATGTAGGATTTTTTAAAATAAAAAAATATTGTTTTATGTGTTTTCAATGAAATCATATAAGATTTTATAGTAAAGTCAAAATACAATTTTAGATGTGATACAAGATATAGTTTAGTTTATGTATAAATTAGTTTTTGAAAACAAATTTTTAGATCCCAAACCAAACGGGCCCTAAATGTTGTGAATTATTTATCTATATATGGCTCTCCATAGCCACGTTGAATGTGAATTACTAGAATGAAAATCTAGTCCATAAGGGCATTACTACAGGGACACCAAATTTTGACATCTAAGATTACATCTGCTTATTTTATTGATTGGAAACCAATCATAACAGTTGTTGAAAAAATATTATTCCATGTCAACCCCTCATACCATTTTTAAAAAACAGATGTAATCTTTTGGTGTCAAATTTTGGTGTTATTCTAGCAAAACTCAGTCCATAATACACTTTTCCTGCAGCCTCACCTTAAATTAAATGGGTCGACAGGATCGCTTTACAATTAATAGCATCATCGAACCTCTCGATATTCTCTGTTCTCAATAATCGATCAACTAGTTCTTAATTCGACACGGCTAAAAAATTGAGTCAAATTAACCCAACAGTTATACGGTCGAAGGATCGATCGATGGTGATCGAGGTCGTTATTGCCCATATAACTCCATGGCCAAGATTATGTGGTGTTGCTCACCCACCTTACAAGTGGGTGAACAAAATCAGACTAAGCACAATTCTAACCTAAGGGTCGGGTGCTACAATTGGGGACTTTTTTTTGCCAATATTATGCTGTTTAATTTAATTTATGGTCAATTCCCATTACTTTTTCTTAGAAAACGGGATCAATCCCAAACTTCTAGTACGACGCTGCATTTGTGTCCGAAGTCCAAACTCAACCAACCCGCTATTCTCGGTCTTTTGTGGCCGGGGTGCAAAGTGGCTAATTAACTTGCATCTTTCGTACATACCACAAACTTAGAACGATGGACGCGGGTTTTCTCGATCTCTCTTCTTTCTCTCTCTAGCTTGTCTTCCTCGCTCTCTCGTCTCACTTATAAATAATTGTTAAGCAAAATCATCTAATCGAAACGATTGAAATGAACGCCAAAATGACACAATACGTCGTTCCAGCGACTTCTCTAAAGTCCCTTTTATTGCTCATCCTACATCTAGTTCCTGTCATCTCTATTAACATAACTCCGATCCCATCCGATCCAGCTAGTCTCGAGAGTTGGGCATCGACTAACATACTTCCCTTTAGTGCCCGTGCCACTGATCCAGCTCTTGACCCTACCCTTGTAACAGCTGAGAAAAACGTGGTAGTGATTAAGGTTAGGCAAGATGGGTCAGGCCAATTCAAGACTGTAACGGAAGCTGTCAATAGTATACCTGAAGGAAACACCAAACGAACGATTGTATGGATCGGTGCTGGTGTTTATAAGGAGAAAATAACGGTAAACAGAAAGAAGCCATTTGTAACGTTCTACGGAGAACCCGCTGATATGCCAAAGTTGACGTTCGATGGTACAGCAGCGAAGTATGGAACGGTAGATAGCGCGTCGGTAATTATGGAATCAGATTACTTCATGGCTGTAAATATCATCTTTGAGGTACATATATTGCATGGCGTTTCATCTTTTAGTTTCTGGATCTTTATAACATGCTTACCAATTTGTGCCATGCATGGTTGCGATAAAAATAAAATTTGAAGATAAACAGCTTGCCTCCTTTGAGTCCGAAGTGTCATGTCATCATTAATTTGCTGACAGTTACAAAACTGTTCCTTCTGTACCATTTTTAAGATTCTCAACTTATATTTTTTTAATTAATAAAACAAAACAATCAACTTTAAAAATTATAAAAATAACTTTATCTAATATAAAAAAAATTAATATTAAAATTATAAAAATATCCCGCTCTAACTTGATCGCTCTCTCTAGCATGATGTTATAAAAATTTTGGGTTTCGTCAGAATTCGTCACCCGAGCCAGATGGAAAAAGGGTGGGAGCTCAGGCAGAGGCGGTGAGGATCTCAGGGGACAAGTCTTCATTCTACAATTGCAAGTTCATTGGTTTCCAAGACACTCTATGTGATGATAGGGGAAATCACTTTTTCAAGGACTGTGAAATTCAAGGAACTGTTGATTTCATCTTTGGAAATGGAAAATCACTCTACCTGGTATTTCTTTCTCTCTCTCTCTCTCTCTCTCTCTCTAGATCGATCTCGATTTCTCTCCTGCGCATGCAACGTATAATAATTCAATATATGATGTGAGTGTGGAAATTTATATAATGCAGAAAACTGAGCTGCGCCAGCTTGCAAAACAAGGTGGAGTAATCTCGGCACATGCGAGGGAGAAAGAAGAAGTTGATAGCGGATATAATTTTGTACATTGCACAGTTTCTGGTCCTGGTGCTGCTAATACACACCTAGGACGGGCATGGAAATCAAGAGCCACCGTGACCTTTATATACTCGTTCTTGGGCCCCGTCGTCAATCCTGAAGGATGGTCTGATTTCGGAAACTCAACCAATGATGGGTATGTATAATTCTTATTACATACATTACGTACCCAAGATAATATATACATTTTCAACGTACAATGCATTACATGTGCCTTCAACTATTGAGTCCAAATCCAACAAAGGATTCGAACCGAGTTCTCATTCAAAAGACCTCGCAATGGGCTAGGGTTAGGGTTATTAGGGTTAGGCTTGACAGATTTTCAAGCTAGGAAGCCTCAACCCTAACCCTAGCCCTAACCCTAACTCTAATAACCCTAGTTATATTAATCTTCTCTATTGTTTTGATTTTTATTAATTGAGTTTCAATTAAAAGGGAGAAGAAATAGGCATTAATTAAGAGAGAACAAATTAAATTAGAATGGAGCTTTAGTGAAGACTTAAATAAGGTTTTATATAGAAAGAATGAGTGGAATCAAAATGATTTTATCAAAATCCTAATTAATGTTTGCTTAGGCGGGTTGGCGGGTTGGCTCGCGGATTACACAAACTAACCCTATTTTTTGGCGGATTAAAAAACTCAACCCTAGTTCAGTCCGTTTAATTGGCGGGTCGAGTTAGGACCAAGTTATTAGGGTCAGGTTAGGGCTGGGTCAGCGGGTTAGGGTTGATTTTGCCACGTCTATTTGTACGTATAATTGACTGCTATAGTTAATTGTTATCATTTTTATTGAATGACCAAAATACCTTGTTTTACTAAAGCAAACTTAGAGGGCATTTGGCAACTAGACNTGTAGGACCATATTTTTTGGAGAGTACATGAACAGGGGTCCAGGCTCGAACACAAATAGTCGTAATAAATTCACCAAGTTGTTAACAGATCAAGCTGCTAAGCCATTCTTGGACATTAACTACATCAAGGGTTCAACTTGGCTTCTCGCTCCTCCACAGGTCAAATGATCGATGATGATTCTGTGCTAATGTTGTTGCGTATGGTGATCACACTAATTAACCATTAATCTTCTTGCCAATTGCATGTACCGATTGATGTAATAAATTTTCAGATGAGTCTTGTGACCAGAAGAGAGATCGATACAGTTTTTTCCTCATCTTGTGTTGTTTCCTCTTCTTGTAATTACATATATAATATTGGTTTGTGTAATAAATGTTTAATTTGAGTTTAATTAGTAATAAAAAAGAGAGATTAATTTCTTTTTATTTTCTTCTTCTTTTGTTCTTTTAGTATTTGGCTACGTATTATTGCAAAAAGAATAGATTAATGGTTTATGTCACATTAAGTTCGATTGCTTCGTCTTTTGACTTCTTGTATATGGCAATACATCAGAATTGCCAAAACGCAACGGTCATGAACTGTTACAAACAAAGCGTTGCAATTAATTCACAACGGTTTGAACCACGAATCATAAAAATTAACCAACACCACTTGGAGGGCCTATTGGAAAGAGAATCCACTACAGCTAAAGCAACAGTAGTATCTATATCATTCGTGGAGTGTGAATGCGAATTTGCCAAGTTAACAACAGCTTTGAACCTTGTTGATGGAACAACAATGGTTCCCAACTATTGCAGAATATAAATTAAACATATGTGGAAGACAACTTAATAGAGTGGTTGGAAACATAGTTGTCTAAATTGTCGATCCTGGTATCAAATCCCACAAAAGGATTCATCCGTAAAGTAAAAAGTCCATTTCAAAAAAGAAAATATAAATCAAATATACAATTTTCAACCTTAGCAATGTGTCACTGTTCTTAGCGATCTTTTTTCTTTGGAAAAGGCGAAATTGTATTCCAAGGTTGCTGAGAAGGCACACAAAAGTTACTAAAGAACCCACTGAAAGGGGCAGAGAAGAACATGTTGTGTCAACAACCTATCCCAATTACAAATAAATTTTCCAACCGGAATTTTTTTAAGGTGTTAACGTTGATCGTCCAACTGAAGAGCAGAGCTTTTATCTCGAGCTTAACCACATTATGTTGCTTGGATTTTCCTTCAAATGTACAGTTGTTTCTCTCCAGTTAAGCACACCATCAAAAGGCAAAAGGGGGACAGAGGTTGATGAATTTTTGAGGCTCGGTACTATAAACTAGGCGACAGTTCCATGCCTCGATATATTATATACATGACTGAATTTGGTAGAATCCATGCGATTTTAAAAGTCTGAAGGAAATGGTTCTTGAGAAAAGTTGAGAAGTCATCAAAGTGAACTAGAAGATGTTACAGGCTCTCTTCTTCCTTCCAGCATAGGAAGCAATAATTACATTGTGTAGCAATGGCAACAACTAGAAATAGTTGCAATATTGTGTTGATCGACGGGGTAATTATTCACTGGAAACTGAAAACTCCAAGGCACGTACAAGCGCTATCTTTTAAGAGATATTTCTTCCCTTCTGGTAGAAACCGTGATGTCACTCTGGGGTGATAATAAAAATCTCTCTCAGGATACAATGGAGTCTTTTGATTCAAGATGTGACTACTTGATCAAACCAAAGAAAATACTCGGAATGTGAGACTGATGATGCTTTAAAAACAAGATGAAGAAGATTCGAAATTGTTATGCTTTGTGAACTAGTTGAGGGTCTTATTTATAGTTTCACTAGTATCTGTTAGTCATGACTGTTGGACTGCCAATGGTTGTCACCAACGGTTATCTCCAACAGTTAATGAACCTCTTCAATAACATAACATGAAAAACAACGAATTTATTGAAAATATAACATATTGTATATCTCACGACTGTAAGTGTAGCAATGGTTTGGTGCTGTTTTAGTATTATAAGATAGGAATAGATTTTGGTTGTTGCAAAAATAGAAACAGTTATAAACGATTACATATAATATAGCTTTTCCTTTGAACGAGAATTGCAACAGTTTTTAGGCATTCCTAATTGTTGTGGCGAAAAACCTAATCTTAATCTCTTTCAACTATGAACTACCTATGGCGATCCAACACTTAGTCTTAGAGAGGTTTATTGAATAAGGAGGTTTAAAATTTTTGACATGCAGTATTTGTTTTAGTGACTGTTTCTTGTGAATCTTAACAGAATCTAGTAGATTTATGATGTTTCTTGAAAAAAATCTAGAGATTTTTATAGATTCAGGTTTTGGAGTATGGTAGAGTTTGTTAGACTTCTTTTATGAATTTATAAGGATTGTCATAGATTTATGAGAGTGTCAAACTAGACACCCATGGTGGTGGAAGTGGGGGTAGGGGTAAAGGTGTTGGTGGAGGTCGCCGGTGAAGTGGTAGTAGTGAAGGTGGCGATTAAGACTGCACATGGTGCGGTTTTAAATCCAGTCCGAACCGAAAAAAATACCGACAAACCGTAAAACCAAAAAACCCAAAACTCGAAAAATTTAAAAATCGAAAAAACCAATATTTATGGTCTGGTTTTAGTTTCATGTTTTCAAAAAACCAAAAAAACCGAAACCGTACCACAAACACCGAACAGAACGACCAAACCAAAAAAATTAAAAAAAAATTCGCACATATATCTATATAGTATACACATGTATTATTATGTATAAATATACATGCTAGCTTATGAAAATATGAATTAAGGAGCACTATAGTAGAACAGCTTTTTTGCGACGCTACCAAGCGTCGCAAGTAATCAAAAAAGCGTCGTAAATACTTATTTGCGACGTTTATAATTATGTCGCTTAACTGTCGTAAATGATGGGGTCGCTGATAAAACTTTGCAACGGTCTGAACCGTTGCAAGTAATGCTATTATTTGCGATGCTTTATGCATCGCCAATAATTTCATTCGTCGCAAGAACAATTCCGTCGCTAAAAAAATGATTTTTTTCCTTTTTTAATATTTTTATTATCGACGTCAACTTTCGTCGCTAATAATTATCACTTGCAATGTTTGTAAACGTCGATAATGAGTGCATCATTAACGACGTTTGGAAGCATCGCTAATGAGTGCATCAATAGCCACTGTTTGTAAACATCGCTAATGAGTACTTCATTAGCCACTGTCTTGAACGTCGCTAATGAGTACGTTATTTGCTACGGTAGAAGGCGTCGCTAAAGAGTACATTATTTGCTACCGAGTTAGAAGGGCTGCCAATATAGCCGATAGGTAGGTCGATGGAAAATCGGTAGTAAGTGTCGCTAAAGAGTATATATATATATATTTTTTTAAATATTTTTCCACACTGCCTCTTTTTGGTTTGTTTTTCAGGCTTGTAGCCTTTTTCATTAACCTATCCACTGTCTGCATATAAACCATTCACAAACGTCTATATTCATTTAAATTTACCAAACCATTCGCATACACATCCACATTCATTCATTCGAATTTCAACTTCCATTCACAAAAAGACTTCACAATCACAACTACATATAAAGTGTCAACATTAAACTCTAAAGTTTTCGAAAAAAATAAAATAGCACTCCTTACTAAAAAAAACTGAACTATCTATCAACATATATCCAGAGGACTTTAAAGTTTTGATTGAACAAACTATATATGAGTCATCCCCTCAAAAATACTTTGAAGTTGTCAACTTTCAAGTTCATCCCGACAAAATTGTAAGACCACAAAGCTAGGTTTCTTCTTNAGCATAGATAAATTGTTTACATATTTCTCATAAACAACATGTAGGGTAAGCCAAATGAAAAGTATGGCGTAAGTTACTCACAGGAACCTTATAAGGAATGTTAGAAAACTTATGAACATCTGTAAGAAATCAAACATGGGCAAGAAACAAATTATCGTGAATTCTAGCCTGAGCAGAATAAAAAAACTCTAATACATACTGCACATACATTAATCATGGATATCATAATTTCTAAGAACATGAATATTCACATAGAAATCAAAACCTAAAAAATTCAAAAACCACAAATTATATAGGTGAACTAGGTTCTCTTACCTTGTTTCTGAAATTGAACCAAAGCTAGGGTTAGGATTGTAAGCTGATGACGACAAGATGAGTAGTAGGCGTCTTCACTCTGTGAATCAAATGAAGAAGATGTGCAAGAGAGTATGAAGAAAACTTGATTTTAAGCTGATAACTTGATTTTTAACTTAAATTTAATAAGGAAACTCACCTTGGATGATTAATAACTCAAAACAACTTCTAGATCACCTTCCAAAACTCATATTAAGCTCCCATGATTTTGTCCTACAACATGCATTTTCGATTTGCATCAAAAACCCTAAAGAAAATAGATTAGGTACAAATTATGCAATTCTCGGCAATTCAAGGTCCAACAATTGCAGTTATGAAACGAATCATCATAAAAGAACTAAGAAAAAAAGAGAATGACAGATCAAACAGCCTTAAAAAAATCAAAATAAATCATATATCATAGCTAAACTATTAATTAACAGTATAACAGGTTAATATCTTAACTCAAGTACTGGGCAGCAATTATAGATCTGTTAATAAGCTCAAGAATATGCAATGTATCATTCCAAAGAGCATTACTCATTTTTTTATAATTTCATCAAATCAATAGACACACAATAAATCAACTAATTGTTCTTTATCACCCCCTGTTATTGGTTCAGATGTAATACCATGTGAGGTTGTATAAGATAATAAGCAGGATGGATGTTGAGAGCTTTGAATCTCCGAGAACATAGCTTGTAAAGTGAGAGAGACTGAGAGAAAGTTAGGGTTTTACCTGCGGCAGTGGTGGTGAACACGACAATGGTAATGTGCACTGTGATGGTGGTGGCACGATTTCTCTCCCGACGGTTTTTGATTCTCCTCAAAATCAAACTTTCTACTGCAAGAAACAAAAAGAATGAAAAAATCAAAAAACAGTTGATCTGAGATTGAGAGAGAACCAAAGAAGGAGAGAGGCACAGAAGTTCGACAGTTGATCTGAGATTGAGAGAGAACCAGAGAAAGAGAGAGATTTGAGAGAGAAGAGAAAGAATAGCAGAGGGATATCGAGAGAATGAGAGCAGGGAGAAGAGCAGAGAGACCTCGAGAGAAAAAGAGCAGAGAGAGATAGGGTTACCTGCGGCAGTGGTGGTGCACGATGGTGGTGGTGGGATCGATGATTTCTTTTGGAAATGGCGGTGTGTGCAAGTGTACGTGGGGGAGAGCTTTGAGAGGAAGAAGTTTTGAGAGAGTGGGAGAGAGAAGAACTCATTAAGGATTTAGTGATTTGGGGAAAAATAAATTTCTCCCAATGCCAAATACGTCCCAAATTGTAAAATGTTTCCCTTTAAAATTTTTTGTGAAAAAAGGTGCGGGAAAGTTTTCGCACAAAATATTTTTCACAATGGGAACGGAAATAAGATGGCTAAACCATCCCATTGGAGATAATTTTTTAGGCAGTTCCTTCAAGATCATTTCCACGGATTTTAAAGCTTATACCCAATGACCACCCGCGACTGCCACAACCGTCCCAAATATTTAACACAATAGGGACTAAAAATATTTGGAAGTCCCCAATAATTCTGCCCAACAATTTAATCTTTTCGCTCACCCCTTGTACAAATGGATTCAAAATACCCAATACCTGCAAAATTTTGATTCACAAAAATTTTAATATTAAAAATTATTATTATTCTTTTTTACATTTTTAAATTTTAATATTAAAAAAAAATAAGAACCGAAATACTCGAGAAACACGCACAGCACCGTGCCAACAATTTAACCGTTTCACTCACCCCTCTTCAACAGATACACTGAAACTGTTTACCATTCGACGGCGTTGCCCCAGAATCTCGCGAAGGGGCTCTGCCCCCACAATCTCCGTTCGTACAATAACAAATATATAACGCTACAAATTATGAAAATATCTAACATACCCGAGCCAATGTGCCCTTGCACACTGCCAACAACGTGCTATCACAGTGCCAAGCAACGTGTCAAACTGCCTAACTCCGTGCTATGATATGTGCTAAAGTAACCTTGCACACTGCCACATAACACACGCCAATGTGACATATCATAGTGCCAATCAACGTGTTAAAGTGCCCAACACTGTGCCATGGCATGTGCCAAAGTGCCATTGCACACTGCCAACAATGTGCCATTTATGTGCCCATCACAATGCCAAAGTGCACAGTACCGTGCCATGGCCTTGCCAAAATACCCTTGCATATTGTCATTAATGTGCCAAGCAACGTGCCAAAGTGCCCAATAATGTGACATGACAAGTGCTAAAACCTTGCACATTGCCACATATACATGCCAATGTGCCATCACAGTGCCAATCGATGTGTCAAAGTGCCCAGCACCGTGCCATGGCATGTGCCAAAATGCTCTTGCACACTGTAAGGTGACGGGATCACCCGCCCACGTCGAAATTTTTTTTCCATAAAATGTATATTTAATTAAATATGATATCGAACGCCTGATAGTAGTGCATGACTCTAGTATATATTGATCACAACTAATAGCATATAAGTAAATTTTTTTCTGTAACCAAATAAGTAAAATAATAGTTTCATTTTTCAACCAAAATAAATTTCGTTGGAAACACCAGTTTTAAGACAGATGGTCATTATTTCAGATAGATACCAGAGTTGCAAATGATATTTGATTATTTGCGACGTAAATAAACGTCGCTAATACTGTAAGAGATTATTTGCGACAGTACTTAGCGTCGCAAATAAGAGATTACTTGCAGCGTATGTAA